>JAUPMG010023262.1:0-15036 GCA_031762675.1 Pachysandra terminalis | reverse complement strand
TGAGCACAGGTCAGAGCACGTTTTCAGAGCGAGACTCCTTTGGAAAATTCTCCAACCCCCTTTCTTAAAGAATGAGCAACTAAGATAACGGAAGTTAGAAATCCGTTAGGTGGTTACTAACGGTGTTAAAATTCTAACCTGGGGTAACATGGATTAATTACCCCAATCTCTTAGGTGGACCAATCCCAAGTCACTTTGGAGAATTACAAGTTTGCCAATGAAAATCGTAACACAACATGTAAATCATGATAAGAGGTTGGTGAGTCGCCATGTATGTCACATTCATGACGCCGAGGTATGGGCGATGGCGATCAGAAGTATGAGTGTAGTAGAAGTTTTTGAGGTTGTCCAGTCTTAGCACTTTCTATGTTCTCAAACATTAGTGCTCTCGAGACTGTATAAAGGGAGTGTAAATGTCTCACAACGTCCGGGGTTGTCTTTCCCCTTAGGTGTAAATTCATATTGACATGTTAACGTCTCACGTCGTCCAAGGCTATCTATCCCCTTAGACGTGAATTCATATCAATGTATTGACATCCCACATTGTCCAGGGTTGTCTATCCCCTTAAATGTGAATTCATATCAACGTGTTGACTTCCCACATCATCCAGGGCTGTCTAACCCCTTAGATGTGAATTCATATCAATGTGTTGGCGTACCACATTGTCCAGGGATGTCTATGCCCTTAAATGTGAATTCATATCCACGTGTTGATGCCTCACATCTTCCACGGCTGTCTATCCCCTTGGATGTGAATTCATATCAACATGTTGATGTCTCATATCGTCCAGGGCTGTCTATCCCCTTGGATGTGAATTCATATCAACGTGTTGACATCCTACATTGTCCAGGGCTGTTTATCCCCTTAAATGTTAATTCATATCAACGTCTTGATGCCTCACATCGTCCAGGGTTGTCTATCCCCTTAGATGTGAATTCAATTCAACGTGTTGACGTCTCACATCGTCCAGGGCTGTCTATCCCCTTGGATGTGAATTCATATCAACGTGTGGTGTCCAAGTGCTCTCCAGGAATTTTTACCTTAGCACTTTCGGCTAGTTGTGTCTAGGAGTCCCCAAGGCTTCCTTGCCTCAACGTTTCAACGAATGGAGTCTAGGTGTCCCCAAGGCTTTCATGCCTTGACACTTTGACTAGTTGAGTCTAGGCGTCCCTAAGGCTTTCATGCCTCGACGCTTCGACGAATGGAGTCTAGGTGTCCCCAAGGCTTTCATGGCTCGACACTTCGACTAGTTGAGTCTAGGCATCCCCAAGGCTTTCATGCCTCGACGCTTCGACTAGTGGAGTCTAGGTGTCACCATGGCTGTCATGCCTCAACACTTCGACGAGTTGTCATATTGATGTGGATGAAATCCTTGATCAATTTGAATCGTCCTGTCTTGATATGAGGGTGGCTAACTCTATATGATAACATGCAATCAAGTGAGTCATACACAAGATAATCACAATAACATGCACAATAGTATGAAATGTAGATGGATGTTGTTTAGCATTCAAATAATGTATGTCCACACTAAATCCAACGCCGGATTATTCGAGATGTCGTCGTGAACCCCCCCCCCCCCCTATACAGGGCCATAAATAGAAGGTTATTCTACATGTACATCATAGTTTCTAGGGCTTCATCCGACCTAGTGGGCACAATCCCCATGCCTTATGTTTTATTTAGACGACTCATCCCAGTGAACCTCCCTGATTAACCCTTGTGGAACATAACATAACTCGATCTACCAACAAAATTCACTCATATGATTCGGCTATTGGGAAGTGCAATCCCTCGCCTATCATCTTACCACAAGTCTCTTGAGATATCCTCTCTCACCTTGAGTGCACAAAACACTCTGTCCCAACTAGGGAAATTAATCCTCACAATAGTATCATAATACATAATGATACCCAAATCGGATTATTTTAATTTGTTTCAGATCAATGCAACCATCTCGGCAGGGTAGTAACAATGCAACTCATTGATTCATCCTAGTTACTAATGCAATGCACACAACAATATGATAATGGTGATCACACACATATTCAATCAATAAACACATTAGACACATTCTCATGGTTCTAACTAATATAATGCACATAAGAATACATAGATATATAGCACACCAGTATATGCTAAATTTTTTTATAATTAGCTATCGATATATATATATATATGGTGGAGATTCATCCTATTTAAGAATGAAAGGCATACACACAAGTTATCATAATCTATTCGTATCATTAGCAAAATCACACATAACACATACTAGACTACTATAAGCACATACAATGCAAATAATAACTAAAAGCACACATATTCATCATAATATCATCTAAACATTCTTATAATATGCCAATTCATGTTATAATGAGTTGAACATACTAACCCCTTTCAGTAATGGTATTTCATACTATAGTCATGGCTTCAATAAGTCTAATAATTGGGTACAGGTAGGTTAAATTATGTAATTCAATTCTAAATACCTGGAAACCCTTCCTACATATATACTTCACATTGTACAGGTGTTCATAGGGCTCGGTTAGGGTTTCAGTTGGGTGTTCAATTAGTTGAAATTTAAGAAAGTGTTCCAAATTTAGTAAAATTCAAGGTAGGGGTCAATTAAGGTATAATTAGATTGAATATGGTCTAAACATACTATATTAATGGGATTCGGTTGGGTTATCGATTAGCCGAAGTGCTTCGGTTAACCAACCCAAGAGCAGGGCTTCTAGGTATAGATTTTGGTTAGGTTTCGGCTAGCCGAAATACTAACCGAAGCTAGGTTTTGGTCCAATCTGGTTGGTACTTGTCCCATAGGTTTACTAATATGTAGTTATCCTTTGAAATTGATCTAAACCTTCACAAATATTTTTAAAGTAAGTCAATACCTTAGTTTGAATGAAAATTCTACTTTTTTCTAGTTTCTATGGTTGTTCTTAATGTTCTAACCTACCTCTTCAATTTAATCAAATTATATTTCTTGGTTTTACTTATAGAAACATGGGGAATGAATTCACTAACACACACACACAAATTCCACCATGCTGTAACATAGATTTAAGAATAAATACACAAGACTTTGAAGGAAAACTCACTTGTATTGTTGTAGATCTTCTTCTTGATGCTTAGTTCATCTAAATTCTATGTTAGAGCATTCTTCTAATATCTTCTAGGATTTCCCACAAAATCCTCGTGATCCGAATGGTTTATTTTACTTAGCTATCTATGTATATATAATAATTTGGGAGTTAGAGTTATACTAGGACTGCTAACTGTTATATTTAACTTATCTAGACTCTTATTGTGATTATGAGTCCTATTTCGCAGTTAACTATTAATTAACCATGAAATTTGGCTTTAATCAATTTTATTTTAGTTCATTTGGGCTTTAAGGAACTTAACTAAGTCCATTAAGCCTATTACTAAAGCCCATACTACAATATAGTTCCTACTTACTAAATCTGAGCCCGTAACCTATATACTAACACTTAAATGAATAAATTAAGTCTATGTAACTTAATATGAACTTATAATTAACTAAATTAGGTTACATTAGATTATCTCATTATCAAATTACTATTTTATCCTTTGTATTAAAAATTCTTTTCTGGCCCTATGTTTCAAGCTCTTACAAAGAAGACGGGGATTCGTGCTCACACCATGGACGGACTTCGAATTGGTATATCTATACGAAGTAATCCATTTATTTTTTTTTTTAATTTAGGTTAAAAATTGTAACGGCTTGAGGTTGTTGTGAAACCTTGAGGTGGTTGGAGGTTATCCAAAAACCTCGAGTATTGTCTTGAGGATTACCGATAAAATCCTTTATACGGTTTAGAGGTGAGTTGTAGTGACGAAAACCTACCATAGTGAAATCCTTGAGGCCGACGGGTGGTGCTCAAGGTAATGGATGTAGGCCGGGGTGCCGAACCACTCTAAATTGTGTATTTATTGGTTTTCTTTCACACTTATATTCTATAGAATTCCATTAGTAGATCTCAACAAATGCAAGCTATTGTTTGTAATTAATCCCTGTAATTAACAATCAATTACAGCAGTCATTTAGGTTTTAAAATTGGACCCTAATTCTGTATTTTGGCATTAAAACCTATTCACCCCCTCTAGGTCATCACTACGTGCATTTTCAATTGGTATTAGAGACACATGCTCAAATATAAAGTTTAACAACCTTAAGTTTATCTGTAGGCATGTCCAAATTTGAGGGACAATCTGCCACTAGACTGTCGTTTTCTGATGGGTCAAACTACGCCCATTGGAAAGAAAAAATGAAGACATTTTTGCGGTCTATTGACAACATGGTTCTACTTGTGATAAGTAGACCGTGGTCTCTTCCTAGAAAAAAGGTTGAATTGGATGGGATAAAGAGACTCAAAAACCTCGACTATGACAACTGGACCGAGCTTGATAAGAAAATGAGCACATCGGATGCTAAGGCTCTTAACGTGATCACATGTGTGATCTCTTATGATGAATATTGAAGAATTTGCATGTGTTCAAATGCAAAGGAAGCGTGGGACATCCTAGAGATAACCCATAAGGGAAACACCACTTTCAAGAGGTCTAAACTCCAACTTCTCACCACCCAGTTTGAAAATATAAAAAAGGAAGAGGCTGAGATGTTCAGAGATTTCTATGCCAAGCTCAATGACATAGTTACATCCATGTGGGTTTTAGGTGAACCCATTCCGAATTCTAAGATTTGTAGAAAAATTCTAAGATCCCCTAGGGAAAGGTTCACTGCTAATGTCACCTGCATTGAGGAGTGTAGGGATATCGACCCCCTAAAAGTTGAAGAACTTGTAGGATCCCTTCAAACCTTCGAGTTTCATTTTGAGACCTCTCTTAAAGTAAAGTCGATTGCCCTAACTTCATCAAACTTAATTGAAAAAGAAAAGAAAAATGATGAGCATGTGAGTTTTGACGGAGGGACTTAGCCTTATTGGCTGAAAGGTTCCTAAGGCACTTCCCCAAAAGGAGAGAGAGTGCCATCTTTTGACAAGCCCTAACCTAGATCCAATCATAGGGATATGTCAAAAGAAATCAAGTGCTATACCTGTAAAGGTTATGGGAACATAGCTCTCAATTGTTCATCTAAAATAAAATCTAACAGAAGCGCAATGGCTGCTAAAACTTGGTAGGAATCCTCTGAATCCGGGTTTGAATCGGCTAACTCGGATAACGATGATGACTTGACAATTTTGATGGTCAGGACTCCCTGGTCTTCTCTTAAGGATCCTATTCCCATCATAAGATCCATTCAAGAGAATCCTTATGAGGAGACCACTAATTCTGAAGTGTCCGATGATGAGGACCTTCCATTAAGAACTTAATTTTGACTTTTGACTTTAGTACAATATAAACTTTGAAGTAGTACTCATTTGAACAAATTGATTGGTATGACCATGAGTGTAATTTGTACCATCCGAAAGAAGGTGTTTCTGAGGAAGATAAATATTTAATGACTTGGGGGCTATGATTAAGGTCCATTAAGAAAGCAATTTCATATTTTGGGTTTTGATGAAGGTCACAAATGGACTTGGATTTGAAATTGCATTTGGTCCGTAAAGGATCTTAATGATTCTGACTTTGGATAATCTTTTTGAATACAATATATGGACATTTTATAATTATGGTTGGACCTAGGATTAGGTTTCCTACATACCCAAAATGGGATCAAGCTGACTGTAGTTCAATTATATTTTTTTTTCATAGACCGCCCTTTTGGGTTTTCAGTCTAACAGTCTTTTATTTTTGTTGGACCCTTGCAATTTAAACACATGTGGGATTTTTGTGACTACATGTCTTAGTAGTTAACTAGATTCAGACACTCGGTGGTGACAAATGTTTCAAGGATAGAACTTCTTGAGAAAATTTTCATTTACACAGAGTATATGCATTGTCCCTCATAATCAGAGAGTTCATAATCTCCCTTAGGAACGACTTTGGTGAAGACATACGACCCTTCCCACTTTGGATCAAGTTTCCCACCACTCCTTCTAGTGATGAATATAGGTCATTTAACAGTATGGATCAGGTCTCTGACTTTGAACGGCCTAAACTTTACATTCTAATCGAAAGCTCCCACTACTCGTGCTTTATAGAATTCAATTTGTTGTTGTGATGTAAGCCTCTTTTTATCCAATGCTTCTGACTTATCCAATCTAATGTTGACATTCTAATCTGGGTTGGTGAGCTGCATTGCGATCCTAAGGGATGAAATTTGCAATTCTAACGGGAGTACATCTTCTAAACCATACACAAGACTATACGAGGTACAACCGACTATACGAGGTACAACCCGTTGATGTTTTCACTATGGTTCTATATGCCCATCTCTTTAATTTTTATGCACCATCATTTTAAGGATTTTACAAAGTACTTTATTGAAAGTTTCTGCTTGTCTATTTGACGATGGATTATAAGATGTTGGCAGTGCATGGCGAAAACTATACTTTTTGCTTAACTTGATCAAAGGCTTGCACTTGAAATATTTAGCACGATATAAAATAATTTTTTTTTATAAGACTCCATACTGATAAATGATATGATTCTGAATATAATTTGCGACTTCTATTACCCCCCACATCCTTTAGTGCTACAACCTCAACCCTTTTTGAGAAGTAATCTATCCCAGCCAATATTTATGCATGATTTCTTGAAGACGAAGGTTTAAAAGGACCCATAACATCCAATCCCATGTTTCAAATGGCCACGCCAAATTTGTAGAATGGAGAGGTTGAGGTGGTTGTGGTATGAAATCCCTATGTATTTGGCATACTTTGCAACTGGTTGCAAAATTCACTGCATCTCGAATCATAGTCGCCCAATAGTAGCCTAACATTTTCAACTGTCCTATGAGCTTGGGGCCAGCTTGGTGCGCTCCACATGTCTCTGAATGCACTTCATCAAGGGCATGAGCAACTTCTTTTGATATGCACCTTAATAGGATTCCATCAAAGGATCGCATATATAATATGTGATCTAAAATGGTGAAGCGAGGGGCCCGTCGTCTCACATCGACCCTTTTTCTTGGGTCAGTTGGCAACCTCCCATATTACAAATAGTCAACAATAGGCTGATGCTAGTTTGAATCCTCTTCAATGTGACAGACTGTGACCATATTCACATTTAAGATTTTCTCCCCGTGTTCCTGTATTGGTGGAAGGATATGACGCTCTTCTATAGTAATTTGCAAGTCCCTTTGTTCTAGAAGAGTTGATGATACGGCTAAGTAAGTCAAGGCATCAACTTTATCATTTTCAGATCACGGTACATGATCAATTCGGATGTTTGTGAATTGAGATACCAAATCTTTAGCCCTTTGATGGTAAGGACCTCAATTTTCGTATCTTACATCATATTGACTATTTAATTGCTTAATGATCAATTGAGAATCACCATACACTCGTAAATTATCAATATTCATCTCGTAAGCTATCTCCAAAGAAATGGTTAATGATTCATATTCAGCCAAATTATTTGAGCAAAGCTCAAGGAGGGAGAATGAATATGGTAACAAACCACCAGAAAGTGTAATAAAGACGACACCTATACCCACTCCTTGTTTCCTCGATGTTCGATCAAAATAAAGCTCTCAGTGTTTAGATGTTTCTACATACAAATCCTCCTCATCTGGTAATGATATTGACAACTCAAAATCATCAGGAGTTAGATGCGTTGTTTGGAAGTCAGCTAACGCTGCCCTTTTATTGCCTTTTGAGACACATAAAATCGCAAACTCAAATTAAAGTAAAGGCCAATTTGCTAATCTCCAAGATAATATTGGTCGGGACATCAAATACTTAAGGAGATCCGCTTTTTATATTAGGGTGATGGAATGTGCCAATAAATATTGGCGCAACTTCTGAACAACAAAGATAAGAGCCAAACAAGTCTTTTCTATGGGTGAGTAACTATGTTCTGCCCCCACTAGAGTTTGACTCAAATAATATAAGGTATTTTCTTTTCTATCATCATTGTTTTAGCAAGCAAAGCTCCTAAGGAATGTTCCAATGCTGCAATATATAGTACTGGAGGTTTTCCTCTAACAGGAGCTCCTAAGACTGGTGGCCTTAATAAATATTGTTTTATGCTTTCAAAAGCATTTTAACACGCTTGATACCACACAAATGATGTATCCTTTTTCATGAATCTGGAAAAGGGTTTGCATCTTCTAGATAAATTAGAGATAAACCTCATTATATATGTAAGCTTCCCTTGTAGTCCACACAACTCACGTAAATTATGGGGAGAAGGCATTCCAATAATAGCCTTGATTTTGGTGGGATCAACCTAAATTCCTCTATGTCGAACAAGAAAACCAAGGAATTTTCCCGATGTTACCCCAAATGCACTTTTTAGAGGGTTCATTTTCAATTGACATCTTCGAAGCCTGCCAAAAACTCTTTTAAGGTCATCAAGATGATTCTCTCTTTTCTTGGTTTTGACAACAAGATCATCAATGTAGTATTCAACAGTATTGTGGAGCATGTCATCAAAGATGTTTATCATGGCTCTCTAATAAGTCGCCCCTACATTTTTCAACCCCCAAAAGGCATTATCATATAACAATATATCTCCATTGGTGTGCAGAAAGTAGAAATTTCCTCATCCTCAGGTGCCATCTTAATCTGGTTGTAACTCGAGAAACCGTCCATAAAGGATAAAGCACTAAATCTATTTGATGCATCTACCAATAATTCAGTGATTGGTAGAGGAAACTCATCTTTAGGACAACCATCATTTAGGTCTCTGAAATCTATGCAGATTCGAACTTGTCCACTCTTCCTTTTCACCAGAATGATGTTTGTAAGCCAAGTACAGTATTTAACTCTCGTATGAAGCCAACACCAATCAACTTATCAATAACTGCCAACTCTGGTCGAAAATGACGTTGAGCCTGCTTCACAGGCCGTCTTTTATTGGAAACTGTCAGCCTATGTACTGTTATTTTTGGACCCAATCCCAGCATGTCTTGATATCTCCAAGCAAATACATCTTGATATTCTCTAAGGAGACTTTCATATTGTGCCAATTCTTCTTGAGTCAATTGGGCACTAACACAGATAGGTTTGGGGTCATAAAGAGTTCCCAAGTTTATTTCACACAAGTCTTCTACAGTTGCCTAGTCTCCATCTTCAATTTGCGAAGGCGCATATTGGAATTCTTTGAGGATTTCAACTAGTTCTTCATGTTCCATTGATGGATCGTCAAGAGATTCCTCTTGATTGGATGAATCCTATATTGAATCTTCCTCAATAGAGGTGTAATGGAATGGTTCAGTCATCTCTACATCATCAGATTCTTGGTTATGTTTGGACCTTGCATGGCTTGCTCTTCTTTGCAAAATGCTTCCATTTTCTTTTGGGTTTTGAATTGAAGGGAGACACGAGTTTCTGAAACACTGACACCCGAGGTTCCCCTTGATTGGATGTTTCTTGACATTGATCATTTCTTAGGATAGCCTGCTCTCGGGTTGTGAAAACTTGCAACTCTGAGGAACTTGCTTCAGTAATAGGGGCTTCATGCCAGTCTACCGGCTCTTCAATATCATTTTTGCGCAAAATCACCCTGTTTTTTGCGTTACCCTTCTTTGTGTGGTGTATTTCTTTGAATAACCACATGCTTGTTTCTTCCTTTTCTAGGTCTGAATGTTGTTAACATAACGAGTTGGGTATTAGGAATAAACTGATCAATTCTTCGAAGGTGATTTGTGTAACTTGTGGTAAGCACTGTCATGGTATCTTGAATCAATACGAGAGCTTTTTGCCCAGGTTGTCTTTGACTTTAGGTGTATACTTGAAATTCATCTTGGGCTTTTGTCTTCATGTACCTCTTGTTTATTAGGGAAGAGAGTTATCTTAACTCGAGGTGTTTTGGATGGTAAAGATCCAACTTTTTTCTCTATTTTTCCCCTTTAACTTCTTATTTTGAACTTTTAGAGGAAAATGAAGAAGTTAAATTCTTTGACTTGTAGAATTTAGCATCAGCATAATTAAGTTCTTCACCGAAAAATAGGTTTGGGTCTTATGCTACCTTTATAACCTCACCATCCTTGCTAACTTGAAACATTGATGGAGTGTTGAAAGTATCACCCCATAGGTTTGAAGCCAAGGATGCCCAAGAAGAGCATTATATAAGGTGTCAACTTTAATTACATGAAAAAGGGCATTTGAGTATAACTCTCATATTTCCATCTTCAATGCAATCATCCTGAGAACTCTCTGTCCTACTTGATTAAACCCTTGAATTGTCATTATTGAGGATGAAAAGTGTCGAGGACTAAGCCTTATAACCAAAATATTTTTCAAAGGGAGTATATTTATGGCTGAACCATAGTCAAGGAGGATCCAGTTGAGATATGTGTCACCAATAAAACCTCTAACATATAGGGGTCGATTGTGGTTTTCTAACCCAAGTTGTAGGTCCTCTTCAAAGAAGGTAATGCACGCCATGCATAAGACAACATTTTGAAGATGTCTTTTTAGCCTCCACTTAATCAATTTCCTCATTAGAGAAGTCATGACTTATCAAGGCATGTATTAATGCCTCCTAAGATCTTTAGACAACTTTAAAGCATCGTAGATACTTAGTAAGGCTAGGATGCGCTTGAGATGTGTTATTTAAGTTGTCTTTACATTCCGATGTCGTGCAATGACCTTAATTGGAGGATTGTCTGTGTGACCATCTCCTTTGACTATGGGATTTTTAGCATTTTTAGCTTTTGAATCACTTAATGGTGATTGTGCAGGCATAACTTTATTTTTACCTTGTCCATCTTCTGCAGGGTTTTCAACGCGCTGTCCAGAGCGGAGAGTGATTTCATCAACCTCATGATTGGTATCTGAGACTTGTTATCTGACATGGTGTCTTCTTCACAATAGACCATGTAACATTGCATTATTTCCTCCTGTAAATCTTCTTCAGATATGCTTGATTGAACCCTTGAATTGTCATTATTGATGATGAAAATTGTCAAGGACTGAGCCCTATGGCCAAAATATTTTTCAAAGGGAGTATGGCTGAACCACGGTTTAGGAGGATCCGAATGAAAGATGGATCACCAATAAACCCTCTAACATAGGGGTTGATTGTGGTATTCTGACCCAAGTTGTAGTTCCTCGTCAATGAAGGTAATGCACGCCATGCATGAGACAATATTTTGAAGATATCGTTTGAACCTCCACTTGATCAATTTCCTCCTTATAGAAGTCATGACTTATCAAGGCTTGTATTAATGCCTATTCAAGATCTTTAGACAACTTTAAAGCATTGTAGACACTTAGAAAGGCTGGAATGCACTTGAGATGTGTTAGGACAACGTACTTGATCATCTGAGTTGTCTTTACATTCCGATGTTGTGCAATGACCTTAATTGGAGGATTGTATGTGTGATCATCTCCTTTGACTATGAAAATTTTAGCACATTTGGCTTTTGAATCACTTGATGGTGATTATGCAGGAAAGACTTTATCCGAGGTAATTTTATCTTGTTCATCTTCTGCAGGGTTTCCAACACGCCATCCAGAACAGAGAATGATTTCATCAACCTCATTATTAGTATCTGAGACATGTTATCTAACATGTTACTTCTTCACAATAGACTATATAACATTGCACTATATCCTCTTGCAAATCTTCTTCAGATATGCTTGATTGAACCCTTGAATTATTATTAGTGAGGATGACAATTGTCGAGGATTGAGCCCTATGGCCAAAATATTTTTCAAAGGGAGTATATTTATGGCTGAACCACAGCTTAGAAGGATCTGGTTGAGAGATGTGTCCCCAATAAAACCTCTAACATTTAGGGGACGATTGTGGTTTTTTGACCCAAGTTGTAGGTCCTCATCAGTGAAGGTAATGCACACCATGCATAAGACAATATTTTGAAGATATCGTTTGAACCTCCACTTAATCAATTTCATCCTTATAGAAGTCATGACTTATCAAGGCTTCTATTATTGCCTTTTTTAAAGTCTTTAGACAACTTTAAAGCATCATAGACACTTAGTAAGGATGGAATATGCTTTAGATGTGCTTGGACATCGTATTTGATCATCTGAGTTCTCTTTACATTCCGATGTTGTTCAATGACCTTAATTGGATGATTGTATGTGTGAGCATCTCCTTTGACTATGGGAGTTTTAGCACTTTTGGCTTTTGAATCACTTGATGGTGATTGTGCAGACAACACTTTATCCGAGGTACGTTTATCTTGCTCACCTTCTGCAGGGTTTCCAACACACCGTCCAGAATGGAGAGTGATTTCATCCACCTCGAGATTGGTATCCGAGACATGTTATCTGACATGTTGTCTTCTTTACAATAGACCCTATGACATTGCATTATTTCTTCTTGTAAATCTTCTTTAGATAAGTCAAATTTTGGCTTCTTGATGACAATATTTGATGGATTTCTTTTCTTAAAAAAACGCCTCCATATTTTCTTTGACTTCGAATGAGGAAACGATCCATATCGTTGAGTGATTGAGACCCAAGGCGTCTCCTTAACTATTTATCTTTGATTATCACCAAGCACAATTCTCTCTTGCTCAACCAAAATTTGCACTTCTTTGTTCGTTTGCATGATAGACTTTTGATTTGAACCTTTAATTAATCGCTTACCATGTGATGATGTTCTCAGTGGTAAGAGATATTGACTGGAATGAAACATTATTCTATCTAGGTCATTTTCAAGATCTGAAGGATTAGGTATCTGAATGGACACCATGCAAAATTGGATGGTCACTTCATTTAATAAATCATCATAAGATAACTCAACTTGAATGTAGTCCTTTAACCCTTTACGACCTCGGAAAGTCATCCCATAAGAGTTTTTAGAATTCAAATCAACAGGAGGCACAACCAGTTGTTGTTTTTTATTTCTTACTGACAAAAGTTTGTCAACCGTCATGCATTTCATCCTCAGTGATAGAAGAATCATCCAAATACTCCAAATTTCGCTTAGTCATAAGCTCATAAAGTGTGAGAATGTTTGGGTTTACACACCATGGCATATCTGGGTTGGAATAAACAATTGAAGTATCTTTATCAACTTCAAATTGAACTGGTATTTCCCTATGAGGAAATACAAGAGCATATACAGGTTCTTCTCCGGCAAGAGATACAATATTTGATGTCATAGTGGGTACTTTGGGAGGAGGTGTAGCAATTTTAACGTCTCCTCTATCAATCATACATTGAATATCAAATATTTAAGTATAAAGTAATCCTTAATGGTATGACTTACCATCCGATGATATCGATAATAATTTGGATCGTTGGTCTTATCCACATCTGAAGGCCTTTTTGGTTCAGGAAGCTTTATGTCATTTCAATAAGGAGATCATCCAATATAAAATCTACATCATCAACACTGAAGGAATATTTCTTTTTCCTTCATTCTTTAAGGTTGTGTTTGGAACCCTGGATTTTAGAAGAAAAGAAAAGAAAGTAAAAAAAGAAGGAGAAAAGAAAGTACATTAATTTCAAATGTTTGGTTGGATAGAGAAAATTATAAAGAAAATGCTTTCTTTTGTTTGATTGTGTAAAGAAAACCAAAATGAAAATTAGTTACTTTTTTCTATTAGCCATATAAAATAATTGCATGGATTACAACAAGCAATCCATGCATGCAGTGATGGTGGTGGTGGTGATGGTGGTGGTGATGGTGGGGTGGTTGTAAAGACCTGAACTTCGACCCTAAATTAATTAGGATTAGTAGCTAAGTTAACCTAGATGATTAGACTAATCTCACAAGTAACAGGGATTAGAGATCAGTGGATCCCGGATCTCAGAAGATCAAACTAACCTAAGAATTTAATTAAATTAAAGGCAGCCTATATAACCAGCGAAAAACTTAGAGGTTAATTGGGACCTAAATAATTAAACGGAATAATTAAGATAAAATCATTAGCACCTGAGATCCGCCTCGGATCCATCAGTAAAAGCCCTCTAACAGAGCCTGCATGCTTGACCTATCGAAAAAGATATAAGCCAAAACCCTAATTTACCCCCACTGCTGAAACTATTCACAATCCGACCCGTTAAGCCTATAAATAGAACCCTTAGGTTCCATTTCAATTTTTCTCAACTCTTCTTCTTCTTTTTTCTCTCTTGGAGCTATGGAGCATATGGAGGAAGGCTATGGAATTGCGGCAAATCGACTCCGGCATCACTCCGGCGAAAGCCCCAAGTTGAGTATCCTACCTTGAAGTTGCTATTTAGTTGTGTTGTGACATTTTGACCTAGGAGAAGGGTTGTATGCCTCACACCCACATTCTCCAAGGTACTTAGACCATTTATGATGTTGAATGTGGAACCCTAAACCCTGGACCATCTATTTAATCTCATATGAGGTAAAAACCAAACCCTAGGTGAAGAGAAAAAGGGGGAAAGCCCCAAATTTCCACCGTAGACTGAATGAAATTTAAATACAATAATGGACAGACATACCTGGAAGAAAAACCAATCTCCCAGCAAAATTTCAGACCTGTTGGCCTTTTTCCTGGCTTCGGCGCGCCGAATAGGTCGTCGAATCACAGAGGCCAAATGAATCCTCGGGAAGGGTCGCTGAAGGCTGTTAGGTGCGCCGAGAAGGTCGTTGAACACCCCCTAGGCGAGCCTAAGAGGTAGTCGAACTGAACAATTCACCAAAATGATTTGACTTCTCGTTTATCGAGACCCATTTGGACCCGACCACAAAGTGCCAATCCATTTGGCACACTTTTCCATGTTTAGGCGCGCCGAATGGTCGCCGAGTAGGTCGTCGAACAGCTCCCCAGGTCTAAATGGGGTGATTTCAAAGAGAGCACGTGTATCTTGACTAGTTACACGTATTTGACCTATTTCCAGGTCAATTAGACCTTCCATGAAGAATTTGACTCCTCAACCCGAAAGATCAGTTTTGAAGTATGGGTCGAGCGATAGAGGATTTCAGGGAATTGGGTAAGCATGACCTGCCAAACCCTCCTATTAGCCTAGTGCCACCATAATACATATGCTGGA
>JAUPMG010023251.1:0-15036 GCA_031762675.1 Pachysandra terminalis | reverse complement strand
ACTAGCCCTATGCTTAAGTATCCAGCTCCTATCCATAACGTAAGGATATTTATGAACTTAGACGATACCTGACTTCTCCGTTCAATATGCTGCATCCATGAAATTAGAAAATTTCAACAAGGAGCAAAACATACCAAAATTGGGAAAAATGGACAAGCCTAACTAAAAGAAGCTCAAATATAATATAGCTTAGAAACAGGAAAGAATAGAACATGCACTTTATTCTGGGGTTTGAGGAAGTAAACCAAAAACTACCGACGCCCATCGGCGAGCGAGGTCGGTCTCACCGACGACACGCCGACCCTAAAAGTCCAAACATCATTCCTCGTCGGTGGGTCCCGTCGGTGTCACCAACGGCCCGGAGGCCATCAGTGAGTCCGTTGACGTCACCAACGACTCACCGACCACCATTTTTAAAAAAACCTTAGTCACTGTCAGTGGGTCCGTTAGTGGGTCGACGCACTCGCCAACAAGAACCTGTCAGTGCCTCATTTGGTTGGCAGGTCCGTCGGTCTCATTGACCACCCACCGACACTCACCCTAGGGGTTTACCATCGATGTGCGCTCAGTGGGTGTGTTTTTCACCCACCGGCCTCCGTCGGTGGGTCCGTCGGCGCACCGACAAACTCGCCGACAGACGTGATTCTAGGTTTTTCTGCCTAGATTCGCACCTGTCCAATCTCTAATCAAAACCATCCTAAATTCCTGTGTTTTTTGGGCAATTTAGGTCCGAAAATACATGTTTAACAATATGAATCAATCCACATACTAATCTCAAACAATCATGATTATCAAACATGAAAATCCTATGAAAATACATAGCAAATACTCATTTTAGTAATTTGACCTAGAATGTATATATAATCCATTATCCAATTCATCATATGTTCAACAATCAATAAATTTAACAAGTAGAACATTCACATAGCATGAACTCTTCAATGCTTTCATTCATTAAAAGAGAAAACACACACAAAAATCCCAAGAGAAAACACTGTAAATACACACAATGCACTTGCCTGAATCTCAGCTATCTTCTAGCATGAAAATGGTGAAGTTTCTAGCTCAAGCCTCTTCTTCTTCTTCTTCCTCTCTTCTTCTCTCTTGGAGCTCTCCAACACTCTTCCAACACAACAAAAGCCAAAGAGTTTTAGGTTTAGGTCTTAACCCTATTGTCTCCATTAAGCCCTTGGATGGGAGATTTAATCTCAACCATCCAAGCTCTTTAAAGTGAGGGTTCTAGGGTACAAGGCAAAGAACACAAAAAAGATACTTAAGAGCTGGCCACAGTAATTACAGAAACGCCCCAAAGTAAAAGAAATAGCAAATCTGAGGGGCGTTACATCGAGGGTCGGAGTAAGATGCCCGTTGTGGCTGATCAGGCTGCTGCTCCTGCCCTGGCTGCGGTATGGGCTACTCTGGATAACGAGGAAGGCCCATCAAGCTGAGGTTCGTCACGCTGAACAGTCGGAATTTCTTCTTGTTCTCAGGGTGCGGCAATGCAAAGTTTCAGTGCAAAGAAAAAGCACACATGAGGCAAGGGAAGGGAAAGGCGCCACTTCGTTTTCTCTGTACGAACCGGATGATGTGGTCGATGACAAGAGAAGGAAGGCAGAGCTTCTGGCCCATGACTACGCAGTAAAGTACCTAAGCCATGAAGGGTGTGAGCTCACTGGTATTGCCAGAACGGGGATAAACTCTTTTGAGGAAGATAGAGTGAAGGATCAGATAGAATGGAAGGAGTTTAATGGCGAAAAGCAATTATCCCTGTTCCACGAAGCGTCTCGGCCACATAAGACCTGGGTCATTGCGAGCTGCTCAGAAAGCTCCATCTCGGGAATGATGCTGAGGTTGTTGTTCATAAGGACGTTCATCAAGAGAGATACAAGCTGGAGGTCAAGGACATGGATTTCATCGGCCATGGTGAAGGTAATGGTGGAGGCCACAGAGTTATTGGAAATGTAACTGTACATGTTCTGGGCTATGGTCCGTATGCCTCACCACCCCAATGGAGGATCGGCTCCGAGTCGATAGCCCGGAGCATGGCAAGAATCCTGTAGGACTCTACATGAGTGTCTACGGTAAGCCTCTCAACAATAATAGACCGGTTGAAGTACTCACTCGTTTCAGGTTGGGGTGAGGGGTCGGTGTCTAAAGGTGATTCTACATCTTCTACTTCGTAGGGGTCAGAAGATGGTGACCTCTTAGAAGTGGATGCCCTATTGGTTCAAGATTTCTTTGAAGGTTTTTTTGGGTTTTCTTGGCCCTAGGCATAGTGAATCTAGGGTTTGATGAGGAATGATTAGAACAAACTAGGGTTTGAAGAAAAAGGGAAAATCAGTCTAGGTTTGAAAAGATTTAGGGTTACTCTAAAGAAATGAAATGATAAAATGGGAATGGAAGATTACCTGAGTTTGATTGAGTTTGGAAGGCCAAAGATGACCTAGAAGGGGGTTAGAGAGAAGAACAAAATAGTTTAAAGGAAAAGAAGTGAAATTAGGGCTAAAAGAAAAGTGTTTTTAAAGCAAAACAAGAGCAAAAATAGAAATTTTAAACCAAAATTATTAATAAATTATTAGAAACCAATTCATCACATCAAATCATCCAAATTCAAAATTTAAAAAAAAAAGTGAGTTATTATGTGTGTTAGTCCGGGTCTGGCATGAATAGTGCCTTTTCCAAACTCAAATCCAAAAAGCATCTTGGTGTGATAATATAAAATATTATGCACATAATAATAAGGTTTGTGATTAATTAATTACATATTATTTTCCTCTTTATTCAAACTTAACAGAGACTTCATCCTAGTAACTTCTGGCTTAGAATTCTCAGGAATAGTAGTACTTCCTATTTCCAATTATTCATTCGGAATTAGGACCCACAAACAACAAACATCATACCTTACAATCACACATACTATAGATATTTAATTCCCTTAACCCCCACCCTTTAAAATCCTAGTCTAGGGTCAACTTACAAAATCCTAACCGGAAGTCCTATGAAAATCTTAACATAGCTACTTAAGTCTTAAAAGAACTTAAGCTTTAATACCACTTTTGTCACGAACCAAACCAGAAAATCCCAATTTTAAAAGTTTCAAGTTTTATTTGTAGCTCTCACCTCATATTGCTGGGAGTGGAAAATAATATTCAAAGCATAAGTGGAAGTAATTAAGAGTTCTAGTAAGATATAAGTAACATAAACATAAAATCTAATCTATTACAGATTGAAAAGGAAAATTTAACTCTAGTACAATTTCTAGAAATAATTTGGTTTCTATACCCATTCCTAGGCTCTCTCTGTGTGACCAAGATCTAAGACCTGAAAATATAAAATCAACAGACATAAGCTAGAAAGCCCGGATGAGTAATCCTTTAATACAAGGTATTTACCCATATCCCAAAATTATGAGAAAAGTGCAAATAATATATAAAATGTGATAAAGGTTTCATTTGTGCATACGGTGGAGGAAGCAATAAACAATAGAGTTTACACAATGCATCATTCTCTGCCACCCTCTCCCGGTATTACATCAAGGGTCACATCATAGTATCCACCTGCCTAATTCTATATGAAAATTAGATCTAGTGAGTCATACACCTGATACTCAAAATAAATCAATAGAGAATATGCAGTGCACAATGCAATTGGGGTTTTGCATGGTATGCAAAATATTGTAAGTTCCCACATGATCCATCAGTCCATGAGCAAGATGTCTTCATGAGCCATTCTTCCAATACAAGGCCTTCTCAAGGATGTGATATTCAATGTGAGCAACATAGTTTCAAGGGTTTTCAACCTAGGAGGCACAATCCCCCGACTTATTTTTTATCATGGGTAATACTCCAAGGTATCATCAAAATGAATTTCCCTCAGGGAATCATACATATTCACATCCAACAGAAGGGTATAATCATGATTCATTCTTTTTCCAAGGTTCCGCTATTGTGAACTATCCTTGGGAACCATATTACCAAAAGTCCTCGTGGTATACCAACACGAGGGCTCTCTCTCAACTTGGGCGGAAACAATATAGTCCACTCATAGGAGAACAGGCTCAAATAAGTCAATTCATCTCACATGTGTGTCTAAATCCAAGGGTATTACATCGGTATTAGACTGAGCCACTACAACAGGAAGGTCCATCTGCAACTCATTGTTTTCAAGTCTGTTAATTAATGCAACACACAATGATTCACAGACAAATATTCAATTCAACATTCGCGTTGGCACAGTCCCATGATTCTACACTATGAGACCTCATAGTACACCACATCTCATACTAAGCATAAGAAACCCTCTAAACATGAAAATCAGGACAAGCTCAACTTAAGCAAGATATAATCATCTAGCATAACAGAAAAGGCAAGGGTATGTGCAAACTGGTACAAGCATCAGACATGGCATTTATGTAAGAGGCAACCAAGAAATGAAGAAAGTAAACAACACAAAACATCATCTAAAAGGAAAAAACATCACATCGCATCTCAAGTGCCAATTTCTATATCTAGACATGCATCAAATAAGGGAAATGAGCCAAGGCTACCAAGGTCAAAACATGCTAGAATAGTTGGGTTAGGGATAATACACATGCTCTTAACTTAAAACCAACCAGCGAACCAAGGGAGTGTCTCGACGAGGTGCTTGGTGTACACTCGGTGCGCTGAGAATGGTGTTTTGGTGCCAAATGCTATGAATCCTTGGGATCTGGTCCCAATGGGTCCCATTAGATCAAAACTGGTCCTAACTTATCTCTCAAAATTGGCTCGGCGGGGTGCTCAGTGCACCGACACCAGTCTCGGTGGCTTTTCCATAACACTTGGAAATCCCAACAGAGCTTGGCATACCCCTCAGCGTGCCGAGAAGGTCGCCGAAGAGCAATTCTGGTTATTTTTGGGTGAAATTTCTCCCATAGGTCACTATCCTCCTAAGGGAGCTTCGAATGTGGTATTTAGGTCCAGGGGTTTGGTCCAAACAAGGATTTACTAATTTCTCCCTAATTATCAAAACCTAGAAAACTGATTTCTAAGGATTGGACTCATGGGGATTCGCCTCCTTTTCATATGGGTTATCTTCTAGGGTTGAACTCCTTAAAACATCAAATTCATGAGCTGAATTCATGGGGGAAAGAAGAACACAAACAACATGATCTTCTCCCATGATCATAACGTTGAATATAAACAAACACACATGCATTGAAGGTATACTCAACTTGGGGTGTTGCCCGGTCGCATCCAAGGTTGCTCCATCGTGTATATGGGGAGTTGGAGTTTCCTCCTCTTTTTCTCCATGAGCTCCACAGGATTGAGAATGTACAAAATGAGGTTGTGAACCTAAGTTTCTATTTATAGGCCTTAAGGGAAAGGTTGTCATTTGAGACAAGTATAGGGGAAAAACAGGGTTCCTAGCTTTAATTTACAAAATTGATCACCTAAATAATTTCTGATGGTGTGATTATACTTAGGGGCCTCATATGAATCTTCTAAGTTATTCAGACTAATTATTATCTTGCTAATTGATTTTATTCCTTATTTACCTGACAAATCTAGTTACTGACTTAACTCTGCTTTTTAAATCTATTAGGCCAACTAGATCAGTTTTAGTGACTTAAGGAAATTTCTATTATGTTTTATCGGATTAAGGAATCTATGAGTGTTAGTCCTAATTTATTAGTGAGATTAATAGCTAAAGGACTATCTACTCCAATATTTCAAGTTATAGTTTTTGGAATTATTCCGGCTGCTACAGTCCTGAGGAAGACTAGCTATTGATGGTTGTAGCAAAGTCTTGAGGAGGACTAGTTATTCATTATTGCTGCAAGGTCCCGCGGAAGACAAGCTTTTGATGATTGCAGCAAAATCCCGAGGATGATTGGTTTTGAAGAGGATCAGTCCCAAGGAGGAATTGTCTCGTGGATAATCGGTCCTGAAGAGGATCAGCCTGAGGAGGATTGATCATGAGGAGGATCGGGCCGTTAGGCCCCTAAGGCAAAAAAAAAAAAAGATAGAGAGAGATTTATCAGTTTTGTTGGACTAATACTACCGGTACCAAACCCCAGAAGCAAGGGGGACGATACTACCGGTACCAGACCCGAGGAGCAAGGGGAACGATACTACCAGTAGCAGACCCCAAGAACAGGGGGGACGTTGAAGGTTGTTACCAGACCCAGGGATTTGGGGGGGGGGCATCAAAGACAGCCTTCACCTATAGTCTTTAATGCATCCATTAACGGATCCATTAAAGTGTCCTTTGATGCATGTCTTTCATGCATCTGTTAACGAATCCCTTGATGCATCCTAAACGCGCAGAGCACAGACGCGTGGAGCATTGACGTGCAGAATATTGAAGTCCCAAACAGCAGATCCTAACTCTGTGTGAGTTGGTACCAGTGCCGAAATCTGACTCCAAGCGGGTGTGGTGGCACCAGGTAAATAAATTAATCGTTTATTTATTTATTTAATTTAGTAACTCCCGTAGGGACTGATCCTATTGGTGCCAGACCCCAAGAGTAGGGGGCGTGAAAGGCAGCCCCGCCTGCTGGTGACGTGGCACCAAGAAAATAAATTATTATTATTTATTTAGTGACAAAAAAATAATATTATCAGTCTTGTCAAGCTGATACTACTGGTAATAGTCCTACCAAGCTGATACTTCTGGTAGCAGTCCTACCAAGCTGATACTATTGGTATAAGTCCTATCAAGTTGACTCTACTGGTATCAGTCCTATCAAGCTAAAACTACTGGTATCAGTCTTATAAAGCTAATACTACTGGTATCAGTCCTATCAAAGAGATACTACCATATCAGTCCTATCAAACTAATTTTACTAAAGGTAGCCCCTGTCTACAGTGAGGTGGCTCCAACAAAATAAATTATTTATTTATTAATAATTAGTATCAGTCCTATTGAACTGATACTACCTTATCAGTCCTGTCAAACTGATACTACCGCTATCAGTCCTATCAAGTTGATACTACTGTTATCAGTCCTATTAAGTTGATCCTACTGGTAACAGTCCTACCAAGCTGATACTACTGGTATCAGTCCTATCAAGCTGATACTACTAGTATCAGTCCTACCAAGCTGATACTACTGGAATCAGTCCTATATCAAACTGATACTACCGTATTAATCCTGTTAAACTAATAGTACTAAAGGCAGCCCCTGCCTGCGGGTGAGATGGCGCCATGAAAATAAATTATTTATTTATTAATAATTAGTATCAGCCCTATTAAACTGATACTACTGTATCAATCTAGTCAAACTAATACTACCGTATCAGTCCAGTCAAACTGATAGTACTCGCATCAGGCCCCATGAGCAGAGGGGACGTCAAATGCAGCCCCGCCTGCGAGTGAGATGGTGCCAGGAAAACTCAAAATTTATTGACTTAGTCAAACTAAATTATTAAGTTCTGTGAGGTCTGATCCTACTGGCACTAGACCCCATAAGCAGGAGGGCATCAAAGGCAGCTCCTATCCCACGGATGAGGTGGCGCCAGGCACTACCATTATAATTTAATATTACCAAGTCATGTGGGGACTAGTATATTTACCAAAGCCCAAAAACAAAAAGGGAAAGGAACAAAAACAGATCCTAGTACTAGGGGATTGGCCCTTGTGGCAGACAACGTACGCCGACGATGACCACCATATTATCACATGACCATGGACAAATGCCGACTTAGAGATGCGTCTTTCTACTCTATGGAAAGATTCCAATACTCCATGGCGGGATGCCAACTAAGAGATTCGTCTCTGTACTCCATGGCAGGATGCCAATACTCCACGATGAGATGTCAACTAAGAGATGCATCTCTATACTCCCTGGCGGTATGTCAATACTCTATAGCGGGATGCCAACTAAGAGATGCGTCGTTATACTCCATGGCGGGATGCCAACACTCCACAACGGGAAGCCAACTTAGACATGCATCTTTATATTCCATTGTGGGAAACCAGTACTCCATGACGAGATGCCGACTAAGAGTTGTGTCTCTATACTCTACGGCAGGATGCAAATACTTCACAGTGGGATGTCGCCTTAGAGTTGCGTCTCTATACTCTCTGGTAGGATGCCAATACTCCACGGTGGGATGTCGACTTAGAGATGCATCCTCTACACTCTTTGGCAGGATGCCAATACTCCACGGCTAGATGTGGACTAAGAGATGCGTCTCTATACTCCATGGTGGGATGCCAATACTCCATGGTGGGATGCCGACTAAGAGATGCGTCTATATACTCTATGGCAGGATGCCAATACTCCACGGTGAGATGCGGACTAAGAGATGAGTCTTTATACTCCATGGTGGGATGCCAATATTCCATGGTGGGATGCTGACTAAGAGATACGTCTTCACGCCACGCCAATGCTCAAGGGCAGTGATCGGCGTGCAGTGACAATGTTAGTCAAACTATACCATGACCACGACAATATCTTGAAGATGATCATCATAGTCAGGGGGTCTGAAAAGTAGATATGAAAAACGGAAAGGGCAGATAGCCCATTACCAGACTGCCACATGCCAGGACTATGATCGACATGTAGAAACATCCCCACTGATACCCATGGGTCGGTTCAAGGAATATGAGACCAAGACATAAATATATGGAAAAGGTAGTGCGCTACCGTGATGACCCATTTTATTACATAAATCACAGGATGATCAACACCACAATGAATATGCAATGAAGCTAATATCAACAGCTGCTCCACTGTGAGATGTCAGACGTCTTTATAGTAGGATGCCGATCCAGAAATACTTCTCAAGTCATACTCAAGGGCGCCCATCTACGATGGGACAACCCCTCGAGTTCTTGAGAGTCCCACTTGCAATGGGACATCCTCTCAAGTCATACTCGAGGGTGGCGACCTGCGATGGGACAACCCCTCGGGTTCTTGAGTGCTTTAGAGGTGTGCCTCCTGTTCACCCAAGAGATGCGTCTCGGAGAACACGTCGATATGAATTTACACATAAAGAGAGAGACTGCCCTAGAAGTTGTAAGACATCGACACGTCGATATCAATTTACACCTAAGGGGAGAGACAGCCTTGGACTATGTAAGATGTCGACACATTGATATGAATTTACACTTGAAGGCAAAGATAGCCCTCGAAGATGTAAGACATCGATACTACCTCCGTCTAGAGCTATGCTCGATGATGTCGTAGGCGATACTAACCTCCATCTAGAGCGATGCTCGGTGGCATCGTAGGCAATACTATCTTCGTCTAGAGTGATGCTCGATGATGTCGTAGGTGATACTTCATCCGTATAGAGTGATGCTCAATGACGTCGTAGGTCATACATCCTCTGTCTAGAGCGACGCTCAATGAGATCGTAGGTGATACTACCTCCATCTAGAACGCTGCTTGATGACGTCGTAGGCGATACTATCCTCCATCTAGAGCGATGTTCGGTGATGTCGTAGGCAATACTATCCTCCGTCTATAGCGGTGCTTGATGACGTCTTCCTCCATCTAGATCGATGCTCGATGATGTAGTAGGCAATACTTCCTCCGTTTCGAGCGATGCTCGATTACGTAGTAGGTGATACGTCCCCCGTCTAGGGAGAATCTCAATGACGTCGTAGGCAATACTACCTCCATCTAGAACGAAGCTCTAAGACGTAGAAGGAGACACTACTTGCATCAAGAGCAAAGCTCAAAGATGTATAAGGTGATACTACCTCCGTCTAGAGCAATTCTCAACGACGTAGAAGGTGTTAATTAGCCTCCGTCTAGAGGGAACCTCGACGATGTACAAGGCCCATTGTCTCGAAAGTGCTAAGGTTTGAGGTCCTCGAAAGTACTAAGACTAGTAGCCCCGATGGCGCCAAGACTAGACATTCTCAACGACGCCAAGGCTAAACAGCTTTCATAACCACTTATATTTACCAATCGCCAACGCCCATATCGAGGGGTTGTGAGGCTTGCCAACACTAGCCTGTATTGGGGTTATAGGCCGTGTCACGGTTTCTCAGTGGCAAACTTGTAAGTATCCAAATGACTTGTGATTGGTCCACCTAAGAGACTGGGGTACATAATGCGTACTACCCTAGGCGAACAATTTAACCACTGTCAGAAACGATGGTTGGGAATTCTAACTGCGGTTAATTTTCTTCCAAAAGCTATAAATACTAGCTCATTTCCCTCATTCAAGGATGATGAAAAATGAGAGGACAAATCACAAAGGGGGAGACCTCTGCCAAAATTACTAGACCTTGAACTACGTCTGACTTGATCCCTATTTGGGTACGTAGGCAGCCTGCAAAAGGTTCAGTCATAATCCCAATTAGAGCCCAAGGGGTTAGAGAATCTCTAGCACCTTGACCCATTATTTTCCTTAGCCTGGATCGACCGGTGTTAGACGGTCCACCAGTTTGACTCTATAGTTCTTCTAGAGACAGGATACGGTCACTCATTTATTTAGGTTCCCCTCGATCAGTAATATTACTCTTGGTGACTATTCACAAAACCACCCACAAAACACCTTCTCCTCTCACTGCGATCCGGATCCAAGTTGCTTCCTCTTTCTAATTCTTACATTGATTTTTCTTTCTTTCGTTTCCCATTTGCCTCTTCTTCTCCATCTTCATCTTTTCCAGATCTTCTTCTTTAGTTCTTCTTCTTCCTTTTTAGATGGGATGGCTAGGGCTAGGGTTTCTTTTCTATTTCTCCTCTTCTTTTCTATCCTAATCCCAAGATAAAACGGTCGGTTGGGGTTTTTGGTTAGGTTTCCATTTTCCCTTTATATTTAATTTTCTTCTATTCTTGATCCAAAACACAAGGGTCGACTAGGAAAGATTGGATGGAAGATATCCTTCCATCCTCTCACTCCGCGTGCCTTCTAAATTCTCTCATTCAAACATATCCTTTAATTCTATGTTTTTCCCAGAAGTTATACATAATTACCAGCTAACCCCAATACTTGTAGAATGGTTCCCTATTAGGTCTAATGCTCTTATTTCTTCCCTCAAGGTTTCTATTTATTACCAATTGACCCCAATCCTCCAACACTTGTTTCATAACTAACCTAATGCTTCATATATTCAACTAGTTTTCCTAATTACCCTTATTGAATTCTGAAATCACCCACCACATATTTTTTATCATTCTAATTACCAGTAATTATGGGTTTTGTTTATTAGGTCTGGGTCCTTACATTCTTCCCTCCTTAAAAGGATTTCGACCCCGAAATCTGTACGTTGTAGGCTCTTCAATCAATAACCGTTACTCGACTAAGGAATCTCAATCGGGTGTCTCAACTTGCTATTAGGTGCCTCGACTAACTTGGACTACTTTCGGTCAGTCCTAGGGTTGTCTAGTCTAGTCTCTCAATGTCATGTTACTTCACTGTGGTATTCAACATCAACGGGAGCCCAACAGACAATTTACACAGTAACAATAATCAAAATGTATTCACCAAGGCCTTAGGCTGGAATGCGAAGTCGAATCTAATCAGATAAGCACATACGAATAATCCTTAGGAAGCCATCACAGGAATCCTTTCCAACCAGCATGCACAATCAATCACAATAATTCATGCACTATATATATTATACAAGTTCAACCCATTCAATCATATCACAAACAGTAGGATCTCTGGTGATAACATCCTTTAAAAGCTATCCGTGTGCCTAGCCACACAGATAATCCTTAGGATACCGTCGCAAGAATCCCTTCCAACAAACAGTACAATCAATCACAATCACGTCATCATGCACAATCATATCATCACAGGAAGCCTTTCCCACAAACAGTTGGAGTTCTGGTGATAACACCCTTCAGAAGCTATCTGTGTGGCTAAGCACACGAAAAATCCTTAGGATACCTGTCACGCCCCAAATCCAAGATATAGGATCTCGAGGATTCACAAAGGAATAACCTTTGGATTCAACGTGTGGATGTAGACATCCATTCATAACACATAACCACTCTCATGTTTAATCAGAGTTTAAATAATAAATCAGCGGAAGTCTGCACAATTTAAAACCTTTTACTTAACTAATACTTGTTCAGCTCAAACCCACAAAGTCAAATAAACACCTAATCTATTACAACCTCAATGCCCCCTTGGGTCAAACCAAAGTTAATAATAAAAAGAATAAGATCCATCCCATTGTTCACTAAGCATCTGAAAACAAAGTCATCTAGCAAAGGTCCATCTCCCAATCCATGCACTACTCGAACTGATTACATGTTTCAACATAAGGATGAGCCACAGGACAGTAAAGAAATCTAGAGAAATTACAATAACCATCTCCATAGAATCATAAAAACATGGATTAATTCATACAATTTTACCCAACAAATATTACATCATTCATAGAGTATTAGCATGCTCATTATCATATTAAATATACTATTCAACAAGTATATCACATGGCACATTGTAATCCCATTACATCCCATCAAAGTTTATCAATCATACAATCCCATCATAATTGTAAATTACACATATAATCATATCACATCATAATAATTCATTCACATGGTCCACCATAATAAATCATAAGGTCCACATGATCCCATCATGCATTAACACCTAATCCACATAGTCCCACTATGCATTAAAATATAATCTACATGATCCCATCATGCACAAACAATTAAACCACATAGTCCTACTATGCTTTAACACATAGTCTACAAGATCCCATCATGCACAAGTAATTAAACCAGATAGTCCCACTAGGCATAACAAGTAAACCACATGGTCCCACCATGCCTTAACATATAGTCCACATGATCCCATCATGCCTTGACAATCAATCCACATGGTCCCACCAAGCCACAAAACATAGTTCAATCCACATGGTCCCACCATGCCACAAAACACAAATCACAATACAAACGCAATCACAACATAAACAATCAATAAATGGAAGTACACACAAACATTCACTTGAAGTCAAAACATACACAATGATTAATGAAGTATGTGTCATGAACTAAATCTAGAGATCTCATTGGAGTTCCTGAATTTAGTTTGCAACTCTCACCCCATATCCAGATGAGAGTGGATAAAAAATACATAGCCAAAATCTTTAAATTAAGAAGGATATTATATAAGAAAAAGTATATAAAATTAGTGTTATTAAGATCATATCCATCACAAAACACTATTCAAATAGAAAATAGTGGAAAGTGAAATAATACTAGTCTCATGCTTCAAATTAAATCCCTATTAACTAACCTATCTAATTAAGTATTGAAATTATATCGAATAAACCCTACTACAAGTTCTACTAAAATCATCAATAAAATCCTAAAAACAACTAATTATCTTTAAGAATCCTTGCCCTCCATCTTGGTCCTTATGGTCCATGTGTCCATTATCTAATGATCCTGAAATATGTTGTGCTCAAAAGCGTCAGCTACACTTAGCTCAGTAAATAATCAATTAAACTGTATTTTCAATTGAAGTAGAGTCAAAGCCACTCTTCAATGGTAATCCTTATAACAAACAACAAGTGAATCACGAGATATATGCCAATATGCAAGTAAAATATGTAGTATGTGTTGAATATGCAATGAATATGTAATGTGTATGTAATATGTGTGATTCATGTAAATAATGATATGAACAATGTAGAAGATGCAATATGATGTAATATGCAATGCATGAGGCTGGTTCAATTATTAAAGCATGTTGTGCACCTAGGAAGTATAACCACCACATGTGATCTAACAAACAAATCTAATATGCAATGCAATTAATTAAACTGTTTGGATGTTGATATATAAGTTCCCACAAGATCAATCATTCCTTGAGCAAGATGTCTTCTCGAACCATCCCCCCATACAGGGCCATTCTCAAGTTAAGATATTCCATATGCGCATCATAGTTCTAAGGGGCTTTGACTTAGATGCACAATTCCCCCACTTATTTGTGATCAGGGGTAATACTCCAAGGAATTTCAATTGTAAACTCCTCAGGGAATCATATATATGAACAATCAACAAAAAACACTCCTTTAAATAGACCAAATAGGTATATTGGGATAATCAGTCCCTCAACTCCAAAAATATATATGCAATGTTTCCTCACCTATTATGATTTTCAGATCATAATAATCTCTTTAATATCCTTAAAATTCAAAAGTATGGATTTACATGTAAAGGGTGCAAGCCTTAGACCAAAACCATGGTCATAAGGCATCATGATGTGCAAGTGAAAGTGTGCTCATTAACTAAGCATACAAATCATGTGTACAATGTGTAATAAGATTAATTAACATGCCAGACATTTAAATAAACAAGAATATAAAGAATATCAACATATCATATGTCTACCAGCATAGCCAAAGGGTCCATAAAGAAGCAAGTATAAGAAATAATTATAATTTAGCAAGAATAACATCAAAATCAGTCTAATTAGGTCAAAATAAGCACATATGTGAAATTTTAAGTCAAACAGACAAAGTTGGGCATTCTCGGCATACTCTCAGTGTGGTCTCGGCATGGTCTCGGTGTACGTAGGGGTCGCCGAGTTGGGGCTCAGTATACAAACCAGGAACTTGACAGTTTGACGTCTCGTCGGTAATTTGACAATAACTTTGTGTCTACTTATCAGAATCACCTCAAAGTTGTTTTGTTGTTTCCTAACTAAAAGGGGCATCTCAGAAAAATATAAAACAAATTATATAAAATAGATACATAGATACAGTGATCGAAAGTTCAAATCTGTATAATTTTCCAGATTAGGGCTTATGTAGAAAAACATAGAAGATAAAGATTTGAAGGCTGTGTTATGTCATACTCATTGAATATGACCTATATACCTAGTTCACCTCGAAATTAGAGTTTAATCCGATTAATTACGTTGGGTTTTCTTGTGGAATCTTCTTCTTCCCCTTCTTAGTTCAAGTTCTGAACTGTTCTTCTCCAAGCTTTAGCAGTCTTCTTCTCTCACTCTCTCTCTTATTGGAATATGATCCACACATCCTACTAATGTTTATATATAGTTTTCTTTTAGTTTCCTATTTAATCTAGGAGTTGTTATCTAAGTTGGATTGTGTTTTAGTTTAT
>JAUPMG010023241.1:0-15037 GCA_031762675.1 Pachysandra terminalis | reverse complement strand
TTAGCTTTCAGCTTCAGCTTCCTTTTGGCTTCAAATAATGCATCCACAACAGAGATCCTCCATATAAGTGCTTAATTTCCGATTTTAACCCATATTTCCTTTAACACCACCAAACCTGCAAAACACAGAAAATGCATTAATCCGTACAATTAAGCACAGTTAAATAGACTAAAACGCATAGGTAAGAGGCATAAAAATACAACTATTAGATACTTATCAGCAGGTGATGTGGTCGCTCATCCGGACCTGGTTATATCCGCTGAAACCGTACATGAAGGAAAACAGTGCGTGCCCGACCGTGGCGTCTATCAGAAGGTTCATGTTTGGTAGGAGGAACTCGTCCTTAGGACTAGCCTTGTTGAGATCCCGGAAGTCCACGCAGCACCGGATCTGTCAGTTTTTCTTTTTAACTGTGACAACATTCGCTAACCAAACCGGGTGTTGTATGGGTTTGATAAAACCGGCCTTCAAGAGTATCTTCACCTCGTCTTCTATCTACAATTGTATCTCGGGCTTGAAAATAAGGGCGGGTTGCTTGACAGGTTTGACCTCAGGGGACAAGTGAAGTCTATGTGTAACCAAGTGAGGGTCTAGACTACACATCTCATCATACAACCAAGCAAACACATCCTTGTATTCCTTCAAAAAATTAATAAGATTACACTTCTCCTTTGGAGACAGATTGGTGTTCCTGAGGTTCACTTCATCAAGGGTTTCGAGGACGGACTTCATGCCATCCACGAGGTGCTCAAGTGCGTCCTAAATGTCAAAGACGGTAGCAGGGAAGGGTCCGTCTTCATCACTGTTGTCCGAGCTCTCGTCACCTGTTGCAAAGGCGGCTTACTGAGCTTCTGGCCCATCATGGGCGACCTGCAATGGAGTCAACTCTGGCCCCTTAGTCTCGGTCCACAACTTGTAAAAAAACTATCCATCCCAAAGTTTGATCCTCATGCACCGTGTTCCAGAGGCGGAGTTGTTCACCGTCTCTTCAGCAGCTCTCTTTTGCCACTCTCCATCTTTCTTCCTTTCTTCCTTCAGCTTCCTCTTGGACGGACCAGGCTCCAGTAACGCTATCTCCAGGTTAGCTTGAATGTCAGGCCAGGCGGGCAGTGGGATACCTTGGGGCAAAGACACCTGGCATTCTCCTCCTGGGGCCAGCTCGTCATACTCGGCCGTGTCTGCGATGTGAACCTCGGTTTCATCAAATGGGCATGGGTCAGCGATCAACCGCGCCATCTTCCCCTTCATGAAGTCTTTGCAGCATTGGTGGAACGTGGAAGGGACAAGGCGGCAGCGATGGATCCAGGGCTGGCCGAGAAGAATATGATAACTAGGACTACTGTCCAATACATAGAAGAGCATCGGGGGCTTGTACGGCTCCACCTGCAGCTCTTGGGTCACGTCGCCGAGAGCGCACTGGCTCCGGATGTCAAATCTGTGTATCCAGATCGCTTGAGGGACAATCCGATCTACAGACATGCCAATGGCCTTCAAAATACCAAGGGGGATGATGTTCAAAGAGGACCCGGTATCAACCGGTGATCTCCTGATGTCCACCCCCTGCCAAATAGAGTTCAAATACAAGGCCCGACGGTGGTCCTCGTCTGCCACCATATCTTGTGGTCCAAAGGTAATGATACCGCCCTGCGAAAAGTCAGCAGCACAAGCCATCTCTGCGTCTAGCAATGGCAGCCTCTGGGCATAGGTCCGCATAGCATTCCTCTCCTGCCTCGAGAAGCCAGTCTCCTCGAGGCTCCTCTCGAGCCTCAGCAGTTTGGGCGGCACCGGCTCTCTCTTAGCCACAGTTCCCCCAATCTCAGAAAATAACACATTAACTGCCCCTCCCTTGCCGTTGTGGGCTGGCAGGGGATCTGTATGCACCTGCACAGGCCAGAGGTTTAACTCACCAACAGCGACCCGGAGCTTGTATATCCTCTTCAGGGTGTAGCATTCGAACATCGCGTGGCGCACCCTCCGGTGGAACTTGCAGTACCAGGGATCTCTCTTCTCCTGAGCGGTCGGCTCTCGATCTATAGGGGGTAGCACAACACGGTTGTCCCAGATCCAGTTTTCTAGTAAGACTTCCAGCTGGGCTGGGGTTCAGTTTGGTGTCGTGGGGAAAGGACGGTCGAGTCTTGCTTCATTCCCTCTTCCTTTCTTTGGGGCTCGGATATCGGCACGAGCACTCTTGGCCCCTCGCTTCTTCACCAACGGTTTCTTAGCCGCGCTGGGTGCAACTACTGAAAGACCCGTCCTTCAGGCTGCCTCGATCAGATGGGTAAAGCTCAGAAGCTTATGGTTCTCCAAATGTATCTTGTACTCCAAGAGCATCCCCATTATGCACATCTCCACATATCAGGATTCCTCCTGGCTGTCACTGCAAATCATCATAAGTCCCCTGAACCGCTTCACATAAGTCACCAGGTCCTCTGCGAGCCCCTGACGTTCTCGGCTGAGCTCCACAATCGTGTAGATCTCCTCTGTGACAAAGAATTTCTTGTAAAAGAGGGAGGACATGTCCTCGCAGGTGTAACCGAACCCGGCACAAGATTGTTGTACCAGGTGTAGGCCTTCTCAGACAGGGACTTGGAGAACTCCCTCAGCCGGAGGTCATGGTCGACAGCATGGGGTCCAAAGGGCCTCAACAAAATGGTTGATGTGCTCCCTCACATTGCCGGTTTGGCTGGTGAACCTCTAAAACTTGGGGCTGATGTAATCCTTTAGGTAAGGCTTCTGAAGCAGTGAGGAGGGATATGGGGTGCAGAAGTCATTGTCTGTCCAATCCGGGTCTCGAAACCGAGATTGGCGTAACATGGCTTCAATAATAGCCATGGTGGCAAAGGAAGGTAGGGTATGTGGAGGGGGAGTGTTGACAGAAGGGGGCGGGGTGATGTGAACTGGGAGTGGTAGTGGAGTATATGCTTGGGTAGGGAATGGTGGAGGGGTATACGCGGTCGATGATGGACGGGAGCGTGAGGCGGTACAGGTGGCTGTGGGAGTACATCAACAAGCGAGGAAACAAAGTCGAGAGCGTGGAGTCCTAGGTGAGGAGTGCTCGGAGGTAGTGGAGTCAAGAGGGGAGACTTGCGGGGTGGAGTCAGAGCTTCGAGGGGCGGCTCTCCACCCAGCTGGTGACCACCCGGGTCGCTGGCAGACGACTGACCTTGGCTCGTCTCTGAGGGAAAATGCTTCATCTTTCTTCGAGATGTGATCCCGGCTAAGGGACTGAAAACACTCAACATAAGGTTAAAAAACACAAGAAAGGTGGGGAAACAAAACTGGTTCCCAGCAGAGTCGCCAAAAGGTTGATCCCCAAAACGGTATCCTAAACCAGTTTACTTATCGTAAGTAAAATGCACAAGTGTCAGCACCTGAGAGGCTTACCAATTTCTAGGTTGAACCGATCCGGTTACCTGTCTCATACCGGTCTAAACCATGGGGTGGCCATTCCGGGGTGAGGTTTCCCTAAAGGGGTGAGTGTCAACAGAAAGGTGAGTGCCTGGGTTGGAAGAAGAACCTCAGGAAAGTGTCAGAGAAGCTGCAGAGCTTTCGTGGCTACCTCAGAGAGAGAGCTCAGTCCTATTCTGTTGTAACTTTTCTCCCCTCTCCCAAAGTTTAGCCCGGTCTCATGACCTTTGGAAGGGGCCTACCTTATATCCAGTAAGGGGTTTACCCTTACCTCGGGATCCGGCGGGGGTTAGCCCGGCCTCATGACTTTTGAAAGGGGTCTACCTTATATCCGGTAAGGGGTTTACCCTTACCTCGGGATTCGACGAGGGTTAACCCGGCCTCATGAGCTTTGAAAGGGGTCTACCTTATATCTGGTCAGGGATTTACCCTTACCTCGGGATTCGGCGGGGATTAGCTCAGCCTCATGACCTTCGAAAGGGGTCTACCTTATATCTGGTAAGAGATTTACCCTTACCTCGGGATCCGGCGGGGGTTAGCTCGGCCTTATGACCTTTGAAATGGGTCTACCTTATATCTGGTAAGGGGTTTACCCTTACCTTGGGATCCGGCAAGGGTTAGCCCGGCCTCATGACCTTTGGAAGGGGTCTACCTTATATCCGATAAGTGGTTTACCCTTACCTCGGGACCTAGCGGGGGTTAGCCCAGCCTCATGACCTTTGAAAGGGGTCTACCTTATATCTGATAAGGGAACCGGAGGGGGTTTGCCCAGCCTCAGAGAGAGCTTTGCACATTTGAAGTGACTTGGCCTGTATGAATCCCCAGTCAGTGCCACGTGGAGCGCAGGCATTTTCCCAATTTGAATTTACAAAAATTGGGGTCATCAGTACCATGCCGAGGTCGGCATAGTAGAATTCTCCAACTTTAAGATGTATTAATAAAAGAGAAAAAAAAAAGTAAGTGTTATTTACAGTTGTACTACATTTAATAGAATAGTAAAAATTTTATTTATGTTTTTAAGTCTTTATTACCTGATGAATTATTTTGATAAATATTAAATATCATTTCATATCAAATTAAATTAGTATACTAACTAATATTCAAATGTTAAAATTAATGATTAAGAAAATGTATATTTTACCCTCGTTTTTATTATGAATTTTTAAAAATATTCTTATTTTAGATATTTCTTACAGTTATACTAAATATATATATATATATATATATATATATTATTGATTCGAGTAGTATCGAGTTGAGTCGAGTTTGCGAGTTAAATCTATTCAGTAAACTTTCAAGTCGAATCGAGTTTTCACATTTTCAAACTATGGTTTTAACACATTTCCCCTTTACACAAAAATGGCAAGGGGGGAGGGAGTATATCTCTCTTTCTTTTTCTTCAATTCTTTCTGGTGACAACACCTGGTAGAAGGCTAATTATGGGCCTAGATTGTGATCAAGGAAGAACCGTGGCCCAACAGCAAGGAAATGAAATTTTTATTAGTGGGCCAGGTGTCAGCAAAAGAAGAAAGATAACCACCCATCATCTATAAACCATCAAACGGTTGCAATGTATGGTTATACGAAGGAATCGACCAAAACGAAAAAGGTCTCCCTAGCAAATCCACTCGATATCTACACATAGCTTAGTCATTGATCCCCAACGATCACTATTTAGCCCATAGTTTCTGCAAGGATCTTGCTACACCTACTTCTTGCTTCAAATTAAGTTTCTCTCAGAAGATCCCTTTAGTCGGTAACGAAGGAATCCCAGTTGGGAGATTTACAGAGCCCCTCTTGATAGTCCCTTACGTGCTGATTTGTGCAACCGTGAAGTAGATTAGGAACGTTCCCACAATCAGAGCCCAAGGAACCCCTCACTTGTATGGCTTTGAAGAAAAAGCTTGCCAGTACACAAATGGAAGGAAAGAAGAACTTCTTCGAAAAAGGGAGGAAATTTTCCTTTGATATATCAAAAGCTTGTGAGATCTTTGAACATCTTCTAAGAGCCAAGTTTATAAGGTTACTAGAAGAGCATAAAGTCCCATCAATCGATGAACTGGAAAAAGGAGAGTATTGTAAGTGGCATGGCTCATGGACCCATTCAATTACTGATTGTGATATTTTCCATGCTGTGGTATAGGACAATATCGATCGGGACCTCCTCCAATTCTCTGACAAAGGAAAGGAAATCATGGAAAACAATCGGATCCATTTCCAGCGATATTCCCAGTTAATATGATTGGTTCCAAACTCAAGCCCTCGGTTGAAGGTGGATTTGAGGCTAGGAAATAACGTCTCCTTCGGAGGGAATAAGATTGACAAAGACAGGCCATCAACACAGCATAATCACCATATTGATGACTGATTAGTTTTCCCACCTGGCCGTTCTCATGCCCAAAACGAGTTCCACCAAGCTCACAATATTTGTGATAGATGTCATGATGACATGATAAGACAAGTGAGGCATACAGGAAGTAGTTATTGGCAGCCATAGCGACCGCCACATCAGCAATATAGGCCAAGCTATCATTAGGGGCCTCTCGAAAGGTGGCACCCAAGTAGAGATAACCGTTGACATAACACCAATCTAAGGATGATCAAGCCCTCGGGGGGAAGAATTGATAGATGGACTCAGGTGATCCACCCAAAGTTTGATCAATCAGGGTATGAAATGACTCAGACCCAGAAGAAGCGTTGGCAAAGAGAGCAAGCGGCCATCAAGGAAATATTCAAACAGAGGGAGCAAAGAAGAATGGCGACCCCCAAGTAAAAATAAGACCCAAATAACGGCCTCGGGTAAAGGAAGGATGATAGCAATTCAAGACAAGAAAGAAGCATCCCCAGAGCTCACTTTCATGGAAGAAGACGATGGATTGTTATTAGATCAACTGATAGCATAGTTCTAGGGCACTGATACCTCAGAGCAATCCCCATTGATGAATGTTAATTTCCCGGATGAAAAAGTCAGTACTAAGGTGAGCCAGACTGTTGAATTCGGTTCATGTCCTCCAGTGACCATGGATTGTAACATGGTTTTAAGAGAGAGAGGAATATGATGGGCCAGATAATGAAGAAGGAGAAGACCAAGAGGCCACGGTGGCTGCACTGGTCAGTGCTCAGGAGAACCGAAACCCGGCAAGTCAAGTAAGAGTGAAATGCGAGGGTTACCAGCCCATGATTGATTTCGATGGCAAGGTCGATAAGGTAACTTTTGAAAATCCATCCTTAAGGATGGCTCAACATTTACAACCATTGTACATCAATGTACATATGGACGGAATTCCTATCACCAGAGTCCTGATTGACAACGGCTCAGCCGTAAACATACTACCCAATAGGGTAATAAAAAGAGTAGGCAAGACCATAACTGATCTAATTCCAACCGAAATAACGGTCACTAATTTTGCAGAAGGAACCTTAATCACTCAAGGAGTATTACCAGTGGAGTTAAAGATCGGATGAAAGAAAGGCTTGACTGCCTTATTCGTGGTGGAGTCATCTTCAAGTTATAAAGCACTCTTGGGACCTGATTGGATCCACTCCAATCTTTGCATACCATCATCCCTTCATCAAATCTTAATTTTCTTGGATGAAAATAAAGTGGAGATTATCAAGGCAGACGGGTGGCCATTTTTTGGCAAATTCTAACTCGATCGAAGCCTTACTTTATGGAGGAGAGTTAAAACCAGCAAAGTTCACGAAGAGCAGGAATAATGGCCGACCGACGAGAATCTCAGTAACAGTCAATCGTGAACTAGATCAAGCTGAAGCATGGCCAACAGTGATAATTCCTTATCGGTCGAGCTGGGATTACAAGATTGACGAAGTTCCATGATGAGTGAGGAAAGAAAGAAAGAGAGGTCGACCATTGTCAGGGCCACCATGCTACGAACAAAACCCTATATGAATGAAAGGCAACTAGATGAAGAAGTTTCGGTTGCCTTAACCAAATGTATTGCTGAAGATGACATGGATATGGAGAAAGGGCTATCCATGCAGGACGTTAAAGCGGCGCATGGGAAGATGGACGATGTGAATGCCGAAGTACAAGACCCTTTATTAGAAGTAGAGTTAGGAAGTACAACCGATCGATCATTGACCAGTTTATATAAGTAGTTTTCTCCCTGAACAATGTAAATATCAGTTGATAGAGTTACTTATTCAGATCCAAGACTGTTTTGCTTGGAATTATCATGGATTTCTTGGGTTAGACGAAAAATGTGTTCAGCATCGGTTACCCTTGAAAATAGGTTATAGACCTCGTAAACAGCCAGCCAGAAGAATGACGACTGAAATAACGGAAAAAATAAAAGAAATCGAGAGATTGCTCAAGGCAGGCTTCATTCTACCAATCCATTACACGAAATGGGTCTCGAATGTGGTACCGGTCATGAAAAAGAATGACAAAATTACTAAATTTGGCAACCCCTAAAGATGAATACCCAATGCCTATGGTTGATTTACTAATCGATAGAGCGGCCATACACCAAGTGCTATCCTTCATGGACGGCCATTCTGGTTACAATGAGATTAACATAGCGGCCGAAGACGTCGAAAAAATCACATTTTGAGGGTCGGGGGCAACAGGTTTATATTGTTGGGTTGTGATGCCGTTTGGGTTAAAACATGTCGGTGGCACTTATCAAAGGGCAATGAATAGCATATTCCATGATATAATCGGCAACAATATGAAAGTCTACATAATATAGTGGTCAAATTGGCAGAAGTAATAGAACGCCTCAAGCATCTGAGGGCATCCTTTGAGAGGATGCGAAATCATGAGTTAAAAATGAATCCCCTAAAATGTGTATTCGGGGTATCGGCGTGAAATTTCTTGGGAATTTTGGTACACTAAAGAGGGATTGAGATAGATAAAAATAAAGTAAAAGCTATTATAAAGGCTAAGCCACTGGATAACAAAAGGCAACTACAGAAATTCCTCTGCCAAATTAATTTTCTAAGGAGATTCATCTCAAATTCGACCGAAAAATTGGTATTTTTTTCTCTTTTACTACGGCTGAAAGAAGAAGAGGAATACATGTGGGAGGAACAACACCAAAAATCCTTTGATGCTATTAAAGAATATGTAGCAAACCTTCCAGTACTAATACCACTGAAGAAAGGGAGGTCGTTAAAGCTTTACATATCAGCGGCCAAAAATTCTATTGGGATTCTCTTAGCACAAGAGAACGACCAAAAACATGAGCATGCGGTATACTACCTAAGTAGGATTTTGTTACCGGTCGAACAAAGGTATACGACCATTAAAATGTCGTGCTTAAAATTGTATTACATGGCCATAAAGTTGAGGCATTACTTAATAGCTTCTACAGTATTAGTAGTCGCCCCAATAGACATGATCAAGTATATGCTGAGTAAACCATATTTCAAAGGAAAAATACAAAAATGGATTTTGGCGTTGTCTGAATTTACATTTTTTTACATTCCTCAAAAAGCGGTAAAAGGCTAAGTAATAGCAACCTTTTAGGCGATCAACCTTCTGGTGAACCTATTGTGGGGTCCAATGTAGTGTATGAATCAAACATGGTGGAACTGCTGCCATTGACATTAATCTTTGATGGTTCAAGGATAGAAATGGCAAGCGACACGTGTATAATCATTATACCCCCAGGAAGAGAGAAACAGGAACACGCCTTCTAATTAGAATTTGCCTGCACAAACAACCAGGTATGAAGCCTTCATAATAGGGATGAAAATTTTATTGGAGATGGGCACGAAAGAGCTGTTGATCAAAGGGCATTTGCAACTCGTGATCAACCAGCTGGGGAGCAAGTATAAATGCCTAAGTTGGCAACTCAAGCCGTTGTATGCTACTGCTTGCCAACTGGTAGAGGAATTTGACGATGTAATACTGTTCCACTACCCACGACAACAGAATGAAGAGGCCAACGAGATGGCTCAAATAGCATTAGGACTAAGAATGATGGAAGGGACACTGAAAGAACTATTTCGGTCCAGAAAAGGTCCCTGCCATCTGTCAAAAAAAGGATGGAATTCCTTGGATATCATGGCAATTGAAGCCCAGCCTGATGACTGGTGCATCCCATTTATGGAATACTTAAGAACTCCCAACTTAAGGAGTGACAAGAAGCTAAAGATCGCGTCAAATAGGTATGTGATGGTGGCCAGTGAATTGTATAGGAAAAGTCCATATGGAATGCTCCTAAAATGCTTGAGTTCGCATGAGGCCATGTTGAGTATGGCAGAGGTACATGAAGGGATATGTGGGCCATATCAAGCTGGCACCAAGATGAGGGGGTTAATAAGAAGGAATGGGTACTACTGGCCCACAATATTGAAAGATTTCCTCCAATACGCTAAAGGGTGTGAAAAATGCCAAAGACACGGCCCAATTCAAAGGAAACCGGCCGTGGATTTACACATGATAATAAAGCCATGGCCAATTAAAGGATGCGCAATGGATCTCATCGACAAGATATATCCCCCGTCATCAGGGTCACATGGATTCATTATAGTGACTACCGATTACTTCACCAAATGGACAGAAGCAACACCAATGAAAATGTGGAGCAGTCGAACATTATTGAATTCATACAAGAGCAAATCATCCACTGGTTCGGGATTCCAGAAACAATAAAGGCCAATCAAGGTTATATTTTCATTGGGGGACAAGTAACTAAGTTTGTGGAAGAATATGGAATCAAGATCATCAACTCAACTCCCAACTATGCCCAAGCAAACGGCCAGGAGGAATCCATCAACAAGGTTTTAAAGAACAACTTACGGAAAATGATTGAACATAAGCCAAGATCATGGCATAAAACGTTATCAGAAGCCTTATGGGCTTACCGCACAACCTTCAATTTGGGTACGAGAAAAACTCCTTTTGCTCTAACTTTCGGCCATGATGCTATAATACCTTAGAGATTACAGTCCCCTCGATGAGAATAATTATGCAACATCAAATGCCATCGGACCAATGTACAGAAGCCATGGTGATAGGATTAGAAGTCCTGGACGAATCCAAGTTCAGAGCATTTGAAGAGCTACAAGCTCAAAAGAGAATTGTGGCAAGGTCATACAATAAGAAAGTCAAAGGAAAGTCCTTTGTCTAGGAAGAATTGGTCTGGAAAACTATATTACCCATCGGCCGTGAGGACCACATGTATGGGAAATGGTCGCCTACTTGGGAGGCCCGTACAAGATCCAAAAGGTATTAAAAGGAGGGGCATATACTATTCAATTAGATGCAAAGTCGACCAAAGGAAAAACTAACAACAGTCGACATTTAAAGAAATTCTTCCCAACCATGTGGGAGTCAAGAGAAATGTAAGTAAGAGTGGCCAAAGATGGCCTAGAGTCCTATAACTAGTGTCAAAAAACAGTCATTCAAGACCAAACAAAGCTGATTAACAGCTAAATATAAAATAAAAAAATAAAAAAAACCATGGCTTAAACGGCTCAGTTGCCAAACCAAAACTATAAAATAGTCTAGAAAGATAGATTCTTAGGTGCATTAAATTTGGCAGTCAAAGCGTCGGCCATCTCTATTGCATGTTGTCTTTTACTCACCCATTCAGTTTCCTTTTTCTTCGTGGCCCGCACGGTCTCCACCTTCTTTGGCAATTCAATAGCAACCCCTTGTTGAGCCAGAGCTATACCTCACTGGGCATTTTTCTTCGTAGCAATGACCACAAGCAAGTTGGTTTTCTCCTCATGCAACCTTCTCTGCTCCGGATCAATATCTTCCAAACGTTTATGAGCTTGGGTGATCTCTAGTTTGGCAGCCTCCATTTCTCTTGCTTTGGCACCGAAGGAGTTCCTCATCTGAGGTACCTCTTCAATCCTCATAGATAGATCCTTCAAAAATGATTCTGCTTCTTCCTTTTGGAAGCACGTCGATCGAAATCCAAGAACCCAAGCCGAGATTTCAACCATAATAGAAATGACAAAAGAATTAGTCATGCTAGACGACCGGAGCAAGTCAAAGTACTCATGGAAAGCAGAAAGGTGCTTCTCGACCCCAAATTTAGATAGTTCCAGCAAATTAACTTCTTAAATTAAGACTTGGATTTCTCTAAAGCCGCGGTCAGAGATGAATCGGAGACAGGGGTAAGACCCAAGGCAGAAGAGTCTTGAAGAAAATCATCCACCGACTTCAGGTACTCTGCAAAATCGGCAGGAAGCGAAGGTATGCTAGCATTAGGGCTTTCTACGAAAGGAGAATCAACAACATCAGGAGCAAGAGGAAATGGGTTCTCAAAACCCTCTTCCTCATTAAATTGTTCAATTCCGGCAGTCTCAGTCCTCTCGGATGAGTCATCCAGTACCTCCCCTTCATCACTTCCAAGACCTTGGCCGCTTTTCGGACCCTCTGCCCAGTCAAGTTCAAGCGCGGCTGATTGTTTCGATTGTTTTGGAGCAAGAGCAGACACCGGCATCTCCGGTAGTCTCTTTTCAAATGAAATGCCAATGGGAGGGGCATACATTGAGAGATTAACAAGAGAGCCTGGGTCTTCGTTACTAAAAGTTCTACCCAGACTGTCGCGTTGGCCGAGGTTTTGACTTTGTTTTCTGCTTTTGCTTGGACTTGCGAAGGGTTAACAGAGTTTCCTGTTCCACATCATCCCCTTCAAGAGCGACATCGGCCATCACATCTTGTAATGGCAAGGGTAAAGCTTTGGCTGAAAAGAGAAAAAAAGGATATAAACATTTATTCAAAAACACCAACAAAAGCTAGTTGTCAGGAAAGATAAATTAAAATCCCAATCGTATCCTTGGCCAACGGCAAAGAAAAAGCTGCATTGGCAGCTAAGGAAGTAGGAGGAGCAAACATTCCACTAAAGCTAACAAGGTTCAGCCGATCAGCAAGAAGGAAACAAGGCTCAACCATTTCATCGGCCGAATCAGGAATGGGTGGAGGATCAGGTAGTGGTGTGAAATAATGAGACATGTCTGATTCAAAGACCACAGAGGAATTGGACCTGGCCAAAATCGAAGCCTGTAAGCATTACTCATCATGGGTGGCCGATTTCTCAGCATATACGAGGTCCATCTTCTCTTTCAAAAGCTCAGGGGAGTCTATGGAGTTCCATTTGAACCCATGGTATTTTTCAAAAGAATTACAGATTTCATAGAAAGGAAAGGTACTTGATTTAACTTTCAGGGGACATTCGGAAAGAGCTTTGACAGGAGCCTTGCCTTTTTTTCTTAGGGCTGCTCTTCTAAGCAACCAAAGGAAGATTAACCGAAAGGAGAGCTGATTCGAATGGCGCATTTAGCCGAGACACATAGACAGATAAATCTGAGTTAAAAGCATAACTGAAATAGAGACCGAAAATGCAAGTCTCGGCAGACCAAATAGGAAGCCCAGATCGAGTTTCGTTTAAAAACGATCGAAGGATCACCAGAACTTTCAAATAGACTACGGTTAAGAAATTCGGAATGACCAAATTCAATAGGAAAAGGAAAGAAAAGCACATCTGGACAATTGGGAGGAAGAGTAAAAAAGAACTATGAGGATTCGGCGAATGAGCATGGTAGAATATTGGCATTAAACCATCGTTGTCGACATAAATGCAGATTGGAAACAGGTGCCATGGCTGACTTAGCAAAAAACCCATGGAAATATTCCCATATTTAGAATTGAAGCAGCCATAAAGGGCCACCCACAGAGGCAAGATACCGACTAGAGAGATTGAAAAGACCACAGTAAAGTTAAGATAGATAAAAATGAGCCAAAGCAAGATGACGGCCGCTAGCTAGAGCAACCGCGACACAAGAGTACTCCTTGGTGAGCTGGCCAGAAGCCACACACAAACTAGGGCACAAAAACATTAGCAGAAAAGAGCAATACTCTTGGATATCAAGAACAGGAGATTTCTTCTTCTTCTAGAGCATAAAGGTTCCATAGGCAACCTGAGCACTAGAGTTATCAAAAGACAGATTAGAGGAGGAGAGATTACCATCAACCAACTCACCAACTAGAGGCAGACCGGTGAGAACACAACATCAAGAACGGTCAGCCCCATAGGACCATATGGAAGATGAAAGGTATTGTACAGCGAGACCAGAAACAGACCAAAGCAGCAAGCATGGGATGAGCCATGGATAACTCAAAACGAGAATACTGGATTAGTTCAAAAATACCCACAGACTTCCAAAGATTGGAAAAGGTGGGAGACAGACGGTCGATCTACGAAACCCAGTCTACATTGGCCTTCGACTAGGATCTTAAAGAACATCCAATAGTCCAGACTTTCCAATCTAAAGAGACAACATCGGAAAGAAAGCTTTCGCCTAGGCATAGGGGGAAAACAAACTGCTACACGGAAGATAGCTACGGAGTGACTTCCGAGAAAGACAGACCTAGCGCAAGGGAATCCTCATAAGGGAAAGTGAGTCGTTGATCGGCAGAGGAAGAGAGCAAAGAAAAGCAAGACGATTTGGTTGGCTTAATGATTATTTCTGAGTTCCAAAGCCACCTAGCTATATCTTCTCTTGTCAATTCAAAAAATTTCCTTTTGAAATGACAAGAGAAGGGGGGCAATCTTTAGGCCGAATCCTGACAGCCAAGGCTAGACCGGACCGCAAGAAATGCTAACTCCATCTGCTGAATATGGGCCAAGATTGTGATCAAGGATAAACGTTAGCCCAACAGTCAGGAAATTTACAGAGCCCCTCTCGATAGTCCCTTGCATGCTGATTTATGCACCTGTGAAATAGATTAGTCGCATTCCCACAGTCAGAGGCCAAGGAACCGTTGGAGGTTTTGTACATTCTTTGTTTCACACTAGCTTTCTTCAGGTGAACCTGTAAAAGTTCTAGCATTTTCACAACCCCTCGGTCACACCACTGAGAGAACCACACAACCGACTGGGAAGAGAGGAGGTTTGGTTTTTTCACCAACACAAATAGGTCTAAGCGAATTGTTGATACATTCAATAATAAAGGAAGATATTGATGATACTTTATTTCAAATAATTCCATTCAATCAAATGGTTGTTCTGTGCCTATTTAGGGATTTGATAAGCATGCAAATCCTAATCCATCTGAAAAATTAAGAAATAGTCCATGAGATCTTAGCTAATGAAGGTTTGCTTGCTTTGTATAATGAAAATGAAAGAGAAGAGGACATGAAAGCCACAAAAAAGATTTGTTATATGCATTGTGTAATTGTGATTTGAGAAAAAAATGATGCTTTTATAAAACTTTCTTGTTCACTTACTCAATTTTCAAAGAAAGTTAATGTGCAAATAAGCCCAACACATAAGACTCCTGTTGGACACTAAAAACCAAAGTATGGTATCAAACTCTCCTTTCCTTTGTAAAATAGCAACTATATCTCTCACGTCAAGGTTTTCATATAAATTTTCTAGGAATAAAGGAGCTAAAGGAACCTCGATTTTCTGACCCAACTTTATGGCAATTGGGAAGATCATTTCATGAATTTTATCATGTGGATGCCCTTCCAAGATAAAATGAGATAGCTTGACAACAACAAATGCTTCAAAATGCACAGGGATGTTTGTACCTACACTAGAGATAGTAGAAACACTACAAAATACAGCACCTTTCCCGACAGTCCGAAACCATGGAGAAAAGTCATAAGACCACCGAGAAAGCCTTTGTCAATGTTCCACTT
>JAUPMG010023230.1:0-15037 GCA_031762675.1 Pachysandra terminalis | reverse complement strand
CCTCCTCCTTCGTCTTCTTCCTCCTCCGTTTCTGTTCTTCTTCCTTGTATAGAAAACAGTGAACCAACAAACCATCAGACCCAGCGAACCGGATTGAACCAAACCCAAAAATCAACCCAATCAAAAAGCCCCCCAAACCAAACCTAACCTGAACCACTAAACCCAACCCGAATCCAACCAAACTTAAACCCAGCTCGGACCCAACCGAATCTAAACCTAAATCCAGCCTACACCCAACCAAATCTGAATCAAACCACCTACCCAAATCAAACCAATCCAGATCCTTAACCCAAACCAAACCAAGAAACCTTGAACCAGAACCAAACCAAACTGAACCGAACCGAACCATAAAAACCCAGAAATCAAGTTAAGGGCCTGTTTGGCCGAATCTGAAGGAAAACTGTTATTTTTGCTACATCTCTCAAAGCCGAGCCTTGCCGAGGAGCTCAAAGCGGAGGATAGCGCACAAAAGGAGGTTCTCAACAATTGGTACAAATATTTTATTGGTATTTTTATTTTACTTCATTTTTCTTGGTTTATTATGGAGTTTATTAGGCGTTTAATGCGTGTTATGAATGCAATTTTTTTTTATAATCACCTTATTTAATTGATATAGATCTAATGTGAATTTCAATGTACATATTTTTTTCTCTAAAGCATATGTTAAATTTTTTATTTAATTTTTGTATATGTTTTTGGCCAAATAAACATTGAACCGGGTAACAGGTTAAATCGGGTAACCGATTAAACCGGGAGGTTGTGGGTGCCTAACACCTTCCCACACCTCAAATAAACCCCTTACCCGAATTTCTGGTTAGACCAACCACATTACGCACTTTGGTTTAATTTCAAGCTTAATTAATAAAATTCATGGGTGACCATTCACACCCGAAGTCAATGAATGGTGGCGACTCCACATCTACCCGATCGACCTATGGTCCACCCGACCGTGGGGTGATCACAGCGCACATAGAATATCTTATCTTTGAAAGTGGCCGTATATGGGGGGATGGTTTGTTAAGACGTCTTGTTCAAAGAAGGATTGATCATGTGGGAACTTACATTATTAGATTACTAATTAAACAACAAACATATTGCATATTAGATTGTTTGTCTTAAATCACATGTGGTGATTATACTTGCTAGGTGCACATCATGCATTGATAATTGAGCCAGCATATTGCATTGCACATTATATCATATTGCATCATATTTATTATTCATATCATTATTGCATATACTAACCATTCTATTTGTATGGATTACCATTGAAGAGTGGCATTGTCTCTACTTCAATCTTAAATATTGTTGGACTTGTTTACTTACAAAGCTAGTGTAGCTGACGCTTTCGAGCACAACGTATTTCAGGACCTATAGATGGTGGACCGCAGGACCATGAGGATCAAAATGGAGGACAAGGATATGATGAAGATCTTAGTTATAATTAGAACTTGTTTGATGATTTCTGTAGAGTTTGTAGTAGGGCTTATTTGCTGTAATTTGGTACTTAATAGGTTTGAATTTTAATAGCTAATAGGGATTGATTTGAAGCATAAGACTAGTTATATTTTTTTTCCGCTGTTTTCTGTTTGAAGATTGTTTTGTGATGGATATTATCTTAATAATATTATTTTTCTATAACTTTATCTTATACATTATCTTACTTAAGTCAATGATTTTGGTAGTGTATTGCTTATCCACTCCCATATGGATATGGGGTGAGAGTTACAACTTAAATTTGGGGACTCCATTGAGATTTCCAGGTTTGAGATGTGACAAGTCTAGAAGTCATGAAATAGTTAAGAGGAGGTGAAGGATGAGAAGTTGAACCCAATACGAAGGAGAAGAGCCCCTAAACTACCCAGGTTGGAGTTTGGATGATCAAACTCCCACAAAAACACAAAATCGCCATTTCGGCAGACCTCTCGATTTGCCAAAGTGCCTAACGAAACTATCAGGTGCACACATGGGTCATCGGGCTAGGTTGCCAAGACCTCCTCGGTAAACAGAAGTCCATACTGAAAAATCATAGAATCACAGGTGGTCCTCGGGTCTAGTTACTGAGATATCCTTGATAAACCGAGGGCCCGCCGATGACACAATAGTTAGTTGACTAAAAAGGATCAGCATACCCCAGGGTAAGCCGAGGGTATGCCGAAGTCTCAATCCAAGTCAGTTTAGGTTCACTTTTTCTATATGCATGTTCATAGGGACCCACACCTAGAAGGGGAAGTGATTCTCCCAACTTTTAGAATTCTCAGCATGCCGACAACCCTGCCGAAGGGTATGCCGAGGGTGTTGGTCAGATCGCAATGAATGTGGACATCACCAATACAACTAGTAGTACCCACTGGGAGAGTATTGATATTTTGACTTAACCTTGAAAAGTTAGGCATACCCACACCCATACCTAAGGTCAACCTAAGCCATGAGGTTAGCTTAGTGACACTTGTATGGTAGGAAGGAAGTCCTCCAACCATTCATGACATAATTCAATTATTATATTATGATTTGTTATGCTATTCTGATGATGATCTATTAAAGTACAATGTTGTGTGTTACCTATAGGTTAATCCTTGAGTTCAATATCATGAATGATAGGTGTGATGTCACTATATATATATGCATTAATTACACAAGTTTGTTGGGTACTCTGAGAGGTAAGATGATTATAGTATTAGATCATGAGAATGTGTCTCATGTGATTACTGGTTGAATTATATGCATTTGATCATGATACAATATATTTGGTATAATTTGCATTAATAAAGAAAATAAATCTACTTGCGTGGCATTGAGACTACTCAACCAGGATTGCTATGTGAGTAAGCACCTTGGTGTGCTAATGGAAATAAAAGAATGTGATATGCTAAGTGAGGGGATATATCCCCAATATACCATAGATTGATAGCAGACTGTTAGATTCTGAATTAAAGTGACCCATTGTTGCTAGGTCATATGCTGGTAATGATCCACTAGAGAATTCTGTGCTAAGTATTGTAATACCCCGGGTAGTGACCCCGATCAGAAAAATTATTAATAATAATAATTTTGTGATTGTTTAATTGTGTTAAAGAAATGTTAATGAAACTGAATATGTTATAGTGGTGCAGAATTGGACTAGGTCAAAATTTAGTAAAAGTTTTGAGGCTAAATTATAATTATTAGAACTATGGAGGGAGTAATGTGTAATTCACAAAACTAAATGTGCTGGAAATTTGTGATTCACGTGTAATACACAAGATGAGAATAAAGTTTAATTAACTAAGTGGATTCTTCTAGAAGGGTTCTAATTAAATTAGAAAGATAATTTAATGAAGGTTATAATTGCTAGAATGGAAACTAACGTATGAATCTAGAAACTAGATTAAATTAAGTAGATGGAATTAGTAATTAGTAAGGAAGGACAAGTTAGTAATTTTTATAAGATTTGAATTATAATTAGGAAGGAAATCGAGAGGTCTGCCGACCCAATCCTCCTTCCTAACTGAATATGTTAGTAAAATACTTGGTAATTTCCAGATTTCGTGATTATAATGTATGTTTGATTTCCTCATTAAAATATGTTGGAATGATGTGTTTAATGCTTGTACACGTTTTCGGTATTATGGATGTGAATATATGTTTTGGACTTGATTTTATAGCATAGATTTGAATTCCAAGACCAAAAGAAAAACCCAGATCTTTCGCAGCTCGGACGACGTCGGTCCACCTACTCCTTTGTCGACAGAGACACGTTTCTATACCATTTTTGCTATTCGATAGGCTTTGGTCCACCATTGCCTCTGCTGACGACCATGTGACTCACAGAGACCTTTCGGTCCACCGACTATCCTACCGACAGAGACTTAGTTTTAGTTCATTTTAGGTGTTCGGCAGGCTTCGGTCCACCGATGACCTTGCTGAAGACCCAATACCTGTGCAGACCTGACTTCCAGAATTGTTTAACTTGAGTATCAGACCAGTTGACTTGTAGGATGAATATGATCAATGAATAAATATGGAATAATTTGTTAATATGTGATGCATGAGATGATTGTGCATGTATGCCATGGAAAGGAATCCCATGATGGCTCCCTCAGGATTATTCGTGTCTATGTGCGCACAGATAGCTTCTGAAAGACGTTGTCACTGGATATTCGACTGATTGTTGGAAATGATACTTGTGATGTGGTTCTAAGGATTACTTGTGTGTATGGGCGCACGGGTAGCTTCTGAAGAATCTTATCACCGGAATCCTACTGATTTGTTTGATGGTTGGTTCGATCAATCGGGCAATTGGAACTTGTCATTGTGGGGGACTCGTCTTTATGCAAGACCTATTTGGCTGTTAATCCCTAAATGTCGTGGGACTCGTCTTTACGCAAAACCTCCTTGGGTGTTAATCCCTAAATGTTGAAGGACTCGTATTTACGCAAGACCTCATTGGGTGTTAATCTCTAAATGTCGTGGGTAATCGTCTTTGTGAAAGACCTCCCTGGGTGTTAATCCCTAAATGTACGGAAATAGCTACGAGAATTGAGCCCGAGTATGTTAAAAGTCCTACAAAACTATGATGTACAACATGTGATTAAGAGAGTCAGTATTCAACTGTATTAAAGTGAATACCTTGCAATTGATATTACTTGATAAGAGAGTGTCGTCCAGCTGTATTAAAATGGACGCCAAGGAAACTTGGGTGGATCGGCTGATCATCGGGAAGGGCTTGTATTGTCTTGTGAATGTTGTGGAGCATTGGTGGAGCTGGTTGTGGAAGAATGGTTCAACGTATTGGTTGCATTCATTAGCATTCATCTTGCATTCATGATTACTTTGTTTCATTCATCGTGTTTTGTTTTATCGTCATTCATTATTCATCATACATACTCATGCATTCGAATGTGATATTGTGGAGTTGATGGTATTGTCCTGTTGACATTGAATGGATACAGCCTTGTGGATATAGTGAATATTATGAATATTGATTTATTGACTTGTTGACATTAGACTTGGGAATATTGTTGTATATGGTTATTTGTTGATATGATGGGCTTGTTGATATGATGGAGTATGTGTTTATGGGCTGGTTGGTGTTGTGGAGTGTACGAAATGTTGATATGGTAAAGATATAAGGATTGTTGTTTACTTTCATTCAAATATATGATTATGTTGATGCTATGGTCAGGAATTAATATAATCTAGTAGCTATGATGGAATATGATTATACTGCTAGGAGTTGATATGATAGTGTGTTGTATATGTTGTATGCATTCCATGTTGTTCCATAACACCAGCATGTTCCGAGGTGATAATATAGGATTGTATGATTTCTATGATGAGTACCATGATGTTGTACTTTGTTTGGACTAACATGTTCTATGAGGATGGTTATCAGAATTGTATATTATATGGGCATTCCAAGCTCGCTGCAATGTTTCATGTTGCAGGCTAAGGGAGATTGGAAGATTGCGTGGACTTGATGCCATTTAGTTATCTTTGTTGCTTTATAGTAGAACTATGTAATAGGGTTGTTTTTGAATTATGGATTTATGGATTATAGGCTCTTTTGAAGCCAAGTGTTGATTTCTATATATGTTGCCTTTCGCACTCTGAGAAGTAAATGTTACTTTTATTGTGAATTGTTGTTGCTAGCCGTGTTCCATGGTTGGGAATCCGAAGGTCTCACCTCATGATCCATGCCACCCACCTAGGGATTCGGGTATCGGGATCCGGGACGTGGCACTCGGGTTCATCCCGTGATAAATAGTGGTTCGGGGATTGTGCCTGATAGGTTTTAACCCCTAAAACTGCGATAAATACGTAGAATTTTCTCTTGTGATTCACTTAGCTTGGTGGGGTGGTTCACGACAACACCTTGATGGCAAACCGAGATAGATCTAGTGCGGACATACACCATACGAATGCTAAACAACATGAATATCATTTCTTGTGTGTGAATTTGTGTGAATGTCTTGTGTGTGAGGCACTTGACTTGCATGTTATCATTTAAGCATCCTGCATCGTATAGTTGATTAGTTGAGTGGACTTGCATTCATCGAGACAACCCTGATGAGATTGAGAGAGAATTGCAATATTTGGCATGTATTTATATATTGTAAATCAATTCGATGATTTTCAGCATTACTACTCATGCGAGCTTTCAATTCATGTCCTTTGTTTAATATTTCAGGTCCTGGTGATTGCTCGAAGAGTTCAACTAGTTGGGAGAAGTTGGGTAGAAGTCTCATTTATTCTTTCATATAGTTAGTTGAACTCATATGACTTAATTAGTCTTGATGAAATACTTATTACGTTTATTAGAACTATTATTAATTATTGCTTATGTTCCATACTGCTGAGCCACCTCTAAGAATAGGTGTGAGAGTCACATAAACATTTCTAAGGATGTCTATTGACATTCACTGGATTGGGATGTGACAATCTCTCTATTCTCTGTTAATATCTTCTTCATCCTTTGAGATTTGGATTGTTGCTAGATTTCCATACAGAGATCTGGTCGTTTTGAGTGTGGAACATTTTGTGCGGTTCTAGTAATCACACAATTCGGCGTAGGATGTTTTTCGGTTCGATAGAGATCTTCTGCACAGATCCGGGTCAGTGTGCATTGAGGTACGTGATTTGGTTCGTTTACAACCTTCACATTCATCTTGTCTCACCTACCCTGTAGACATACCTATACTTTTATGACAGATATTTCACGATTGTTCTAGTAAGGGAGAGCGACATTTGGTTGGCAAAGCTTTAAAGTTTAGGCTTAAACAAAGAAAGGGGATACAAAATAAAAACTAAAAACAATGATTGTTCATAAGAATTTGTACCATTCAATCAAAAATTTAGGATGTTCACCTTCAATGAAAAGCGACTGACAATAGAGTATGGGTCATTCTACAATTAGGGCTATCAATGGATTAGAACCGGATTAGATCAGAGCATATCCAAATTTGATTTGATTAAAAATTGGATCAGATCGAATCAGATCATACTTTGTTGGATCATCAGATCATAAATGCCTTACCAAATCCAATTAGTTTCGGGCCAGAACAAATTCGAACAATTATCGGATTTTTTGGTAAACATATTTTATATTTATAAAAAATCAAATAAAAAAGAAATGTAATTTGATCTATATTTAATTTTTTTAAAGTATACTAAATTAATGACTTATTTTAGTTATCTGTTTAATACTTGTAGCCACCCAATATTATATATATATATATATGTGTGTGTGTGTGTGTGTGTGTGTGTGTATTCTGTAATATACATATTATATAACCACTACAAAATATGAACTTTTTGCCGGCGGTCCAAAATTGCTGACACATGTCTCCAGACCGCTGTCCATTCCTTTGTCGACGGTCAGGGAGATCCTCGCCCTCTGCTTGTCCAGGAAAGGCATTATCGGCAGGCGGGACGGCGGTCCTAAGGACTGCCGGCAATTAAAGTGGACTTTTGGCGGCGGTCCATAAACCGCTGTTAAACAAGCTATGTAAAGGCGGTCTCATACCTCCATTAAAGATTGAAATGGATGGCGGTTCTATGTGACCGCCGTTAATTCCCTCTTTTTTTAGAAAAAAAATTTACCCTATTTCTTCTACACAGCACTACTAAACCTTAGAGAGAGAGAGAGAGAGAGAGAGAGAGAGAGAGAGAGAGAGAGAGATTACAAACTCAAAATGAAAAGCTAGGAGAAAAAAAGAAACTAGAGAGTGCAACTAGGATTTAATATCAACATCCTGTCATTGGATTCTTTAGAAATTCAAATAATCAAATTACAACTATGCTTAACATCCACACATGTATCAGATCATGCATTTAACAACATATATATATATATAACAACACTTGGAAAGTAAAGAAAGAAGAACATATTTTTTAAAGTGCTATTCACTGTCGACACCAAGGCAACCGTCTTTGTCTTCCCCCTCTCAACTCTTACCACTAATACATATGCTAGAAGAGCTTTTGTGAGTGGGATGCAAACAATCCCTAAAAGGAAAAAGGTAATCACTATTAGTAACACAAGATATAATAACAATAAAAAATTTCAAGTTTAACAAGTATCATGGTGATCTAAATGTCTTAGAATTATGCTAATAAATTAAAATGAGAAAAAAAAGGACTGGAATGCCTTAAGTGATGAGAAAAACAATCTTAAGAAACCTTTAATGGAAAGAGGTAAAGGAAAATATCACATTCAATAAAGCTGGAATGGAGAAAACAAGTATTTACAATTAGAAAACTAGAGTTTCAAGCCATGCCCTCAGTAGTTGCAGTCCGGATTATTTGAAATAAAGCTGGAATGGAAAAAACAAGTAGCTACAATTAGAAAACTATAGAGAAAACAAGGAATGGTTCAGATTTGAATAAGATATGCTCAAAAATTCCCAGTAGGCTACGAGAGAGTAGCAAACATGCAGATTTAATTCATGTTTAGCATAGGAGAACAAAGTCACATCTAGATGGCAATAAATAAAATAAAATAAAATAGATAGACATTTGCTGCATGAAAGAATCCAAACAAGATCAAATCCTACCTTCAGATTTTTCATTTTGATCTAGATAAGGTTTGAGTAGAAAAAACTTCCATTATTTTATGCATATACAAGTGAAGCATGGATGCATCCACTAAGCGTAAGATAACAATTACACACCACCAAGCATAAAATAACAGAGTTGGGATGTCAGAATGCCAGTACTCAGATCCAGAGGCATATTGATCTTCAGGGAGCTAGGCTCATAACAGAGGCTCGACATATTGATCTTCAGGGAGCTAGGCATATTGATCTTCAGGGATATGCAACTATGATCACCTAATTAACCTTCTGTGTTCATATCTGACATGGCATAACATGAATATTTTTCCTACACTCCAAATCTATATCCACTTTTTAGATGGAATTTTCATTAGATTGTACAAGTACCCAAATCATGAACATACACCCAACAATTAAGAAGTGTATATTGCAATATCACAAGTTTATAATTGCTTCATCTTATAAAAGAATGTCCTTATACAACAATTAGTATCGGGTCAGTCCAGAGGCTAGAACCTACTCGAAGCTTTTGCCCTAGAGGCTAGAACCTACTTCTAGTAGCAAATTGATTCAACCATCTTCACCTACACGAGAAAGTTAAATTATTTTGGGCTTTCGATTTTTGTTGATTTTTTGGGATTTCAACTGAGGGTGAATGTGGATTTGATGGGGTTTCTGGTTGGGTTTTCTAGGGTTTCGGCTAGGGTTTTTGGATATCTGGCTTTTGATCTAGAAGCAAAGGATTCAAGCTCAAATTAGAAGCTAAGATTAGATTCAACCAATAATCCATAAAACAATACTAAAAGATATGATGGATAACTAGCAAAGACGACAAAACGCGATTCAAAATCCATTCACTTGAGAGGAAAAAGAAATTATGAACAAAAAAACTTACTGGTTTGCAAAACGAGACCGAGCAAATCGATATTCAAGCCGGAGATCGGTGGCGAGAAATTGGCAACCAGCGATGGCGAGAGGGGCAGAAGGGAAAGGGGAAGAAAAGAGCAGCTATCGTGGGAAAGAGAAAGGTTTTCGCGGTTAAATTAATAAACCTTTTGTCGGCGATCCGATCTAGACCGCCGATAAAATAGACATTACGCGGTGGTCTTCTTAAGACCACCGACAAAGGGTTCACTCCACAACACGAGAATACCTCTCGTGCACATGAATTCCCCGTGTAAAAGGGAGATTTGTTGGCGGTCTTCGTAGGACCGCCAATAAATACCCCACTCATGCATGCGCTTACAGTTGACCGCCGATAAAACACTATGTAACGACGGGTTTTTAGGACTGCTGGCAAAAATCACTTTTTTTGTAGTGAACACAAATGGAATCAGACTCTTATCGAATCAAATCAACCTATATCCAAATTGGATCCAATTAATATTCAGATTTAATCCGATCAAATCTTGTTGGAATATCAAATCGGGAATCCTTTACTAAATCCGCTTTTTTGGGTCGGATTAGGGTTGAACTCGAATCATGATCTGATATATTGACAATCCTATCTACAATGCAATGTTAAAACAAATTAAGTCTAAAAAAAATTAAAAATAAATGTAAAAACTCAATTATCACTATTTTCTTAGCAAATAACATTATGATGCTCATAAGTTACTATTGTTGGCTGCACAAGTTACCTTCTTTTAATATAAGATACATCTTTTCGAGCATAATATAAACATCCAGCATGGTAGAAAACAAGTGGAGATTATATATAAATTTTCTATCAATTATGTGTTCGGTATAAGTGATAAGAGAAGCTTCTCCTCATGGGTAGCCTTCCTCTACTGTTTATCGGTAAGCACTTACCCATTTGGTATTACCAAACACACTTTTAATTTTAAAAAGTGCTTTAATAAGCTATAGGCAGAAATAAGCACTTATATAAACTGTGCGAAACGTAGCCTTAACATTTTGCTTTAAACAATGCTTTTTCACTTCCTTTTCATTTGTTGGAATCAATTGAAACCAAAAAAAGTTAAAAAAATAAAAAACTTATTCAAGCAATGCCAAAGCTGTCTCAAGCTTCAGGCACTCAACACGTTAAAGTACAACACTGCATTCCAAAACTGCCTCTCATAATTCAACGGAGACTCAGAGAGTGCTATCCACCGCCGGAGAGATTCCCGCTTGAGAAGGAAGAATGTCAGGGAAAAAATCCGCAGACGTCCGAGGGTTTTCAGCCGGGTCCCACCGACTCTCCATTATATCTGACGCTCAGGCGTTAACCTTTTCGCGTTAACCTTTTCGCTCGTGGGTCCCACCTTAAATACCCCATTAATCCACGCTGCTTTGCTACGTCACTCTGACCACCTCCCACCTCCCACCGCCTTAAGCTCCGTCTCTCTCCGTCATGGAATCTAACGGCAACCCTACTTCCCGTCAACGGAACTCTCCTTCTTCCGAGCGGTTTCTCGGCGTCTTCTCTCAATCACCGCCGGATACTGTTAACGGAACTACCGGCGCCGGTGACGAACTCAACGAGGACGACGTCTTCTGGACTGGAGATTTCAGTGAAGCGAATCATCTCACGACGAGTATACCATCTGCTACGTCTAATCGGAACCAGAAGTCTATGAGCTTCATAGGGCCGGAGAGTTTCGGCATTCTCGCTGCTTTGCCGAAAGACGGGGAGATTGGAACGCTTGGAGACCGTTCGGTTTTGTATAGGAAAGCTTCGATCTCTTCGGTATCTTCGTCGTCTTCAAGGATGATTCCTGCGATTCCGCAACCTCCTCAAAGTCCTAACGAGAGAGAGTATTCGCAGTCAGTACCGTCGGGGAAGTATCGCCAGTCAGCTCCGATGAATGTTCCGGTGCTATCGAAGGCCGGAGGGACAACGAAGGGAAGAAGTAGGGCTCTTTTTGAAGTGGACGATGAGGATGCAGAGGATGAGATGCTGCCGCCTCATGAGATTGTGGCGAGGGGTTTGTCTAGATCGCCGTTGAATACTTTTTCTGTACTTGAAGGTGCTGGAAGGACTTTGAAGGGGAGAGATCTGCGCCAGGTTCGAAATGCTGTGTGGAGGACAACAGGTTTTCTTGATTGAGGATTTTAGGTTGCTTGTTTTTTCTTTCCTTGTGACATTGTGATTGGAAAAAAAAATAATTGAAGTTTTGCCTTGTTTCTTATTCTGATTTAGGCAAAATGAGTATATATTGATCAAAGTAAAACCAATTACAATTTTTTTTTTGGGTTTAAAATCTGAACAATTATATGGAATTTATATACAGAGTTTCAGATTTTGGTAGGGTGTAAAAGATTTTCTCTGCTATATTGGATGAAATTTGGTAAATGATAGTCTCTCTGCAAACACAGTGCAATTGGAGTAATGAGATATATGATTATGGTAAAATATTTTTACCTATTTTCTCTGATTGGGACAACAGTAAGTGAACTACTGATTTTATCATCAACCTTTGCAAGCTGCTCAAATCTCTGATTTTTTGTCTTGTCAACTTACTGGCATGGTTGCAGTTAAGGTGGGTCAAGTATTTCTTTGATTTCAATTACAGGTCGAAAGGCCCGAAACCAATACATATTGGTTTGTGAAGGGTGATATGAGACCTAAATAACGTATTGGAAGATATGTTAATTTGATTCTTCATGGTTTTACGTAACAAATTTTGTGGGTGGCTGATATTGGATACAAAACCGATGCTTTTGACCATGATCTTTCTTATCATTGAAGTTATAACTTATTTCTTTTCTGCATTTTAGTAATCTCCGCGAAGAAGTTAAAGGAAAATATGGAACATTTGGATGCATATTGAAGTGCTGAAACATAGATAGCTGCATGTAATCACATAATATATCTGTTGAAATTCTGCAACATAGAAATTGGGAAAAAACATGGTTAACTATAAAGCTGAAGCTTGATCCTTGTTTTATCTTTTATTTTTGATTAAGCTGATGATCATATTATTATTATTTTATTTTTTTTTGATGAATAACTTATGATCATATTCTTATTTCCATCTTCTTCCACTTGGTTTGGTTAGTTAAATCAGACTCTAAGATCATTACATAAGATATTTATGAGGAATATGGAGCTAGAATTCTGATGTTTTGTATTGACGACACATAAGCTGTATGTAAATATATGAATAGGCTAATAACATATATGGATATGAAAGCTATATTTTGCAGGACAATCCAAATCTAAAGCTATTCATATATTTACATTACAGCTTTGTATGTTGTCAAAACATCAGAATTCTAGCTCCTGCAACATATAGCTTTAGATTCTGAGCATTACATAACATATTTAAAGCTATATGTTATAGGACAATCCGAATCTAAAGATTCGGGTTGTTGGCTCTTCTTAAAGCGTTCTCGCAGCAAATAATAATGGAAAAAGAGAAGGAATAATCTGACAGAATCTCAGTGTCAGAATCTTTAGTATATTGAAATCTCACCAACATGGAACAGTGGTTGATAGTTGAGTCTCACCGCTATCATGGAACAAAGAGTGTTATCTTTACAGAATAGGCAGGGGATAATTACTTCATTTATTCACTAGCTTCAAAAGAAAATATTACAGGCCTTTATATAGAAAAAAAGTTTTCCTTAATACTAATATAACTAGAAATAGAAATAGCATTGAAATAAAATTGCTTTCCTATTCTATAAAGGAAACAAGAACTGGATGAAATTTCCTACTAAAGTGAAACTCTTCAACAAAGAAATAAAATATATAATACTAAATAAAATAAAACTAATAAATAGTATCTTAGTGTAGCTCCAAGTGGGATCCTCCAAACTTGGTTTGTTAGAGAATCTTTGGATATGACCGTGAATTGGGTTGACCCATCTAGTAGGTACGGGCCTAGCCCTGCAAACAATCGGTCTGGGCTTGCTGGTTCATTCCACGTCATGCTTTCGATTACATTTGCATGGATTCATATGGGGGCTACTGTGATTGGTCAAACAAAGCTATAATCTTTACATTAACATGGGAGGTGAGTCTTCTGACTGTCTATGCTGGTATCCAGTCCCGTGGCGTTTTGATCTATAGAGCCAGTGGGTGGTACTTATATAGATATTCTTAAACAAGTTTTAGGAGAAAGTAGACAAGGTAGTCCAGACTATTATGAGCCGAAGAGCTTCTTAGTAATGGAGATTCAATGTGGTCAATGGAAGAAATCTTAGGTAATAAGTGAGAGCAATTAAAGAATGTTGTCTTGCTTCTGTCAATGATATTTTACTTCTTGAAACTACTTCTGAATATAATAAGTCTGTTCAAGTGGATATAGGAGTTGCATGTTTGTTTTTTTTGGGTCTTGTTATGGCCTTATAACAGAGGATCACATGTGGAGTAGGCATTTTTTTTTGGTATGGTTGTGGCCGTACAACAGAGGATCAGATGTGGCGTAGGCATTGTAGTTTACATGTAGCATGTATCCTTTTCAAAAGTGTACCTTGATGAGAGGTATATTGTCAGGCTATTATTTAATGCTATGCCTTTGACTAAATTTGCATGGAGTACATGGGGGCCATTGGTGGGTGGTGAAACAAATTAACAATTCACATGTTACCCTTTTCACTTGGTTTGCTATTTGTTTCAGTATCCAGCCTTTGGTAATTGCATTTTGAAATCTTAAAAGGGCAGTAGACTTTGCAGGGTATCCTTAAAACAAATTACAGGTGAAAGCAGAGAATCTAGATTTCCATGCTGCAACGACTAAAAGAGCTGCTTAGTGCTCTGGATATTCAACGTGGTTAGTGGGGAAAAGAATCTTTGTTGATGAATGAGAGCACTTAAAGACTGTATTTTGCTTCTTTAGTTGGTGATATTTACATTTTGACACTGCTTTTGTAAATAATTAATGTCGCAATGCGCTTTTGCCTCCAGCCTTTGTAGTTTCTTTTCATTTCTTTTGGGGTAACTAGGTCTATGCCTAGAAGTTTTTTTTGATATCCCCAAGTGTTGGTCAATCAGAGCTGGACAGTGGAGTGCAAACTACTTTGAAGAATTGCTCTCTTTATTAATGATTTTTGTGCCTTTGCAAAGAGAGGAATAAGATGAGTTTTTGAAAATTCTAATAAAGCCTTTAGATTGGAAGAGCATGCTCTCACGGCTACAAAGTTGGCACGGCCAGACCATGACCTGACAATAAGGCTTCTCTTCTTATGGTCTTCACGCTGGGAGGAGTTCTTCTGACTCTATTACACCATTCTTTCCATCAGTGCTGGCTGTTCTTGGTTATTTTGTATCTTTTATAGCTATGCAAGCTATGTGTTTCTTGCTAGCCGTTCTTTTTACTTGTCATACTTATGGATCTCATTCCTTTTCTAGGTTCTTAGTACTCTTCACATAATATCTTCCCAGAAAACACGGCTTGAGTACAGGTTTTCCAGGTGTTTAGTTTTTGGTTCAACAGTGGCCTTATAAATAGGATCAAATTTTGAGTAAGCATTCAGCAGTGCCTTGGCTCTTCAGACTGAATATAATTCTTGACTTTTTTTGAATAGCATTTTGCTCCTGATGTACTAGTGTT
>JAUPMG010023210.1:0-15037 GCA_031762675.1 Pachysandra terminalis | reverse complement strand
TTTAGGTATTACACTAACACACCATTAATTTATATAATTATAAAAATTTAATTTCACACTTACCGAGACATGCCGTCCTTATTTCATCTCATACGACCCGGTCCGGCTCTAATCCGACCCGACCTGAAAATTATAAGGGAAATTACAATTTTGCCCTTTCAAAAATACGGGGTATTACAGCTGTCCAACACATGGAAGAGTGTCGGGTGTTTGTACGACCCTACCTACAGCTTGAGGGTCACGTGGCCAGGAGCGCACTGGCTCCGAGCGTCAAACCCGTAGATCCGGATGGCTTGAGGGACAATCTGGTCTTCAAACACACCAATTGCCTTCAGAATATCGAGAGGGATGATGTTCAAGGAGGACCCGACATCAACCAATGACCTCCTGATATTCACCCCCTGTAAGATTGAGTTCAAGTATAAGGCCCAGTGGTGGTCCTCATCCGCCACCATCTTGTCCTCTGGTCCAAAGGTGATGACACCGTCCAGGGAGAAATTAGCAACACAAGCCATCTCTGCATCCAGCAATGGTAGTCTCTGGGTGTAAGCCCGCATGGCGATCCTTTCCTGCCTCGAGAAGCCAATCTCCTTGAGACTCTTCTCAAGCCTCAGTAGCTTGGGTGGAACTGGCTCTCTCCTAGCCACGGTCTCAATCTCGGAGAACGACACATTAAGCGCGCCTCCACTGCCGTTGTGGGCGGGCAAGGGGTCCACATGCACCTGCTCGGGCCAGAGGTCTACTTCACCGTCAGCAACCCGGAGCTTATACAACCTTCTCAGGGCATAGCATTCAAACGTTGCGTGGAGCACCCTCCGGTGGAACTTGTAACACCGGGGATCTCTCTTCTCCTGAGTGGTCCGTTCTCGGTCTATAGGGGGTAGAACCACGCGGTAGGCCTTGATCCAACTCTCCAGCAAAACGTCCAGCTGGGCTGGGGTGCAGTTTGGTGTTGGAGGGAAAGGGCGGTCAAGTCTTGCCTTATTCCCTCTTCCTCTCTTTGGGGCTCGGCTGTCAGCATGGGCACTCTCGGCCCCTCGCTTCTTCTCGAATGGCTTCTTAGCCGCGTTGGGTGCAACTACTGAAAGACTTGTCCTCCGGGCTGCCTCGATCAGACGGGTAAAGCTTGGAAGCTTGTGGTTCTCCAAGTGTATCCTATACTCCAAGAGCATCCCCATCGCACACATCTCCAAGTACCGGAATTCCTCCTGGCTGTCGTTGCAGATCATCACCAGTCCCCTGAACCGCTTCACATAAGTCACCAGGTCCTTCGCGGCCCCTATCGTTCCCGGCTGAGCTCCACGATCGTGTAAATCTCCTCCGTGACAAAGAATTTTTTGTAGAAGAGGGAGGCCATGTCCTCCCAGGTGTAAATTGAGCCTGGCACCAGATTGTTATACCAAGTGTAGGCCTTCTCAGATAGGGACATGGAAAACTCTCTCAGCCGGAGGTCATGGTCGGCAGCATGGGGTTCGAGGGCCTCAACAAAGTGACTGATGTGCTCCCGCACATTGTCGGTCTGGCCGGTGAATCTCTAGAACTTGGGGCTGACGTAATCCTTTGGGTAGGGTTTCTGAAGCAGTGAAGAGGGATATGGGGGGGCGGAAGTCATTGTCTGTCCAATCTGGGTCTCGGAACCGGGACTGGCGTAACATGGCTTCAACATCAGCCATGGTGGCAAGGGAAGGTATGGGATGGGAAAGAGGATTGTTGACGGGAGGGGGTGGGGTGATATGAGCTGGGCGTTAGTAGTGAGGCATATGCGTGGGTCGGGAATGGTGGAGGGGTATACGCGGTCGCTGATGACGTGGACGCGTGAGGCGGTACAGGTGGTTGTGGGAGTACGTCAGCATGCGCGGCCTCCATCACGGGCCTGGTTGTGTCGTCCCGAGACGTGGAAGGCTGCTGGGGTGCCTGAGGAGTGGTGGGTTGCTGGCTGGCACTCTGTTGCGCTGCCATGACCATGAGCTGCTGCTGAATGAGCCAAAGCATATCAGCAATTGAGGAAATAGAATCAGGAGCTTGGAGTCCTGAGTGAGGAGCGCTTGGAGGCGGTGGAGTCAAGGGGGGAGACTCACGGGGTGGAGTTGGGACTTCGAGGGGAAGCTCTCCACCCGGTTGGCGACCGTCCGGGTTGCTGGCAGAAGACTGACCTTGGCTCGTCTCTGAGGGAGAACGCTGCATCTCTCTGGGATGTGATCCCGGCTATGGGATTGAAAACACTCTAGGGTTAAAAAACAATGGTAGGGAAACAAAACAGGTCCTTAGTGGAGTCACCAAAATGTTGATCCCCAAAACGGTATCTTAAATCAGTTTACTTAAGGGTAAGTAACAGGCACAGGTGTCAGCACTTGAGAGGTTTACTAATTTCTAAGCCACGGGGTGGCCGTCCCGGGGTGAGGTTTCCTTGAAAGGGTTGAGTGTTAACAAAAATGATGAGGGCCGGGATGGGAAGAAGAAACTCAGGAAAGTGTCAGAGAAGCTGTAGAGCTCTAATGGCTATTTCAGAGAGAGTTGGGCCTTTTGTAACTTTTTCCCCTCTCCAAAAGTTGCCTTTACTCCTGGGGAGTGAAGACTTTTATAGCCTTCCACCCTTGGTTGAGTCCTCTCATCGAGTGACAAGTGTCGAACATGCCAGATGCTAGGGGGACACCTGTCACTACGAGATAGACTGAGAGTGCGGCTCGCAGCTTTAACCAATCCCATCAGCCACTTAAGTGGACTTCCGCCGTCCACCCGGGCTGATGGGGCGGTTTCTCTGGCCCCCTTTCCTGAAAGGGTTTCTTGATTTCCCTTCACCCTTCTGATTGGTCTAAAACTGTAAAGATTGAGAGTTTGTGGGCGGATTGCCGATTTTGTCAAATCCAAGTGCCGCCAGTATGGGCTCTCGCCGTCCACCTGGGCCAATGGGATTGACTTGCCGACCCTTTTCCCTGAAAAGGGGCTTCTTGATTTCTGTTCCCCTCCTTTTCCTGTTTGGACCAAAGGTCACGCAATGATTTGCTTGGACCAAAGGTCATATAATGATTGAGAACTGCGTGGAGGGAGACTCGAGTTTGAATAACGTGTGTTTTAACCATCAATCCATGCCCCAGGATGAGGTAGTGATCTCTCCAATGTTGACATTTGCTTACTGTGCCGTAAGAAAACTGCTCCTCCGTTGGCGAGAGGGAACCATATCCTTAGTTTCTAATAGTGGAGGGCCGGACCTTCGTGAAGGGCCGGGGGGGGGGGGGGTCATACCCGGGAAGGGGTTTGCCTTACATCTGGTAAGGGGGTTACCCTTACCTCAGAATCCGGCTGGGATTAGCCTGGCCTCATGACCTTTGAAGGGGGTCTACCTTATATCCGGCCCAGGGGTTACCCTTGCCTCGGGATCCAGTAGGGGGGTTAGCCCTACCTCATGACCTTTGATAGGGGTCTACCTTATATCCGGCTTAGGGGTTTACCCTTGCCTCTGGATTTGGTAGGGGGTTAGCCTTACCTCATGACCATTGAAAGAGGTTTACCTTATATCTGGCCCAAGGGTTTATCCTTGCCTTTGGATTCGGTAGGGGTTTAGCCTTACTTCATGACCTTTGAAAGGGGTCTACCTTATATCCGGCCCAGGGGTTTACCCTTGTCTCGGGATCTGGCGGGGGTTAGCCCGGCCTCATAAAGAGACTTGCACGCCTGAGGTGACTTGTCTTGTACGTATTCTCAGTCAGTGCCACACGACGTGCAGGAATTGGCTCAATTTGAATTTACAAAAAATGGGGTCATCAGTACACCCTAGTTAAACCTATTTAAACTTGGACCAGTTGATCGGCTTTTTGTTATGGGCTTAATGGGTTGGTGGGTCACTTTAGAAATAGGTACCTTTGTGATGGGCTTGGACTTCACTTTAAAGCCTGGAATCCGAGTTGACCCACCAAGAAGCCTGATGGCTGAGTTGATCCACCCGGTTGGCACTCGCTACACTACGATCTTCACAGTTAAAACCTCCGCCTGAGTCTTATGCAGTTGAGCTTCTCTCTCTCTCTCTCTCTCTCTCTCTCTCTCTCTCTCACACACACTGGCAGTTCTTCTGTCGCATCAGAACCACCACCAGAAGCTCAGGATCGTATTGCTAAAATGCGCCGGTCAGTTGAGCATGAAGCAAGTCTTTCAAATCCAGGCCCAGCTCATAACCGACGCACCCCCCTCTCTTGCACCCAACGTCGTTGCCGTAAAGCTTATCGATGTCTGCGCCTCCCATTCTAAACTGCGCCACGCTGCGCTCATCTTCTCCCAACTCTCCGAGCCCAACATCTTTGCTTGGAACACCATCCTCAAGTCCTACGCGCAGAACAACGAGTGGGCCCACGCGCTTAGTTACTTCAACTACCTGCTATCGTCTCCGACTGCTCCCGACCCTGACGAATACACCTTCACCTTTGTTCTCAAGGCCTGCGCCGGCCTTGTTGCCGTCGGCGATGGCCACAGGATTCACGCTTCAATCATCAAATCTGGTTCCCAATCCAACCTCTTCGTTCAAAATTCACTCGTCGACATGTACTTCAAGTTCGGCAATCATGTGATTGCTCGTCAGTTGTTCGACGAAATGCCCGTGAGAGATGTGGTCTCTTGGAACACATTGGTTTCTGGGTATTGCTCGTGTGGTGATATTAATTCAGCAAGATGTGTTTTTGATCGAATGGTCGAGAAGACTTATGTATCTTGGTCGACCATGCTTACGGGTTATGCTCGAGCCGGCAACCTCGATGCTGCTCGTCAACTGTTTGATCGACTGCCGGAGAGGAATGTGGTTTCGTGGAATGCCATGATTGCCGGGTACGTGCGGAACGAGAGGTACTCCGATGCCATTGCTCTGTTCCGTGAAATGCAACAAATGGGTGGTGGTCTTGTACCCAATGATCTTACTCTTTTGAGTGTGTTATCGGCCTGTGCTCACCTCGGCGCGCTCAATTTGGGGAAGTGGATTGATCAGTTTATTACCCGAAGCGGTATGGAATTGAATCTCTCATTAGGGAATGCACTCGCGGATATATATGCGAAGTGTGGATGCATAGAGGAGGCGAGGCTGGTATTCGATAAGATGATGGAGAGAGATGTAATCTCTTGGAGTATAATTGTTTCTGGTTTGGCTATCCATGGACATGCCAAGGAAGCTTTTGGATACTTCTTTGAATGGTTGAATGTGGAGTGAAGCCGAATGAAGTCACTTTCATGGGCTTGTTATCTGCTTGCACTCACGCGGGGTTGATCGATAAGGGGCTTGAATGTTTTAATTCGATGCGCCGGGAGTACGGTATCAGTCCCACAGTTGAGCATTATGGGTGTGTCGTTGATCTTCTCAGCCGTGCCGGACGGCTCAATGAAGCAGAGGCTTTGATCAGTTCGATGCCGATGAAACCAAACGTTATTGTCTGGGGTGCATTGCTTGGTGGTTGTCGGATATATAGAGACACTGCACGAGGGGAACTTGTCGTCCGACGTATTCTTGAGCTAGATTCTGAACATTCGGGAAGCTATGTTTTTCTCGCCAATCTTTATGCTTCGATGGGTAGGCTTGATGGTGCTGCGAATTGTAGGTTGAGAATGCGAGATAACGGGGTGAAGAAAACTCCCGGTTGCTGTTGGATAGAGGTCGATAACACTGTCCATGAGTTCTTCATGGGGGATCATTCGCACCCTCAGTCCGACAAGATTTACTCGTTCATTAGATATTTGGGGTTGAGAATGAAGCTGGCGGGGTATAAGCCGAGCACGGATCTTGTATTGCATAGTATAGACGAGGAAGAGAAGGAGGACGCGTTATCCACCCACAGTGAGAAATTGGCGATTGCATTTGGAATCATTAGCACAAGCGAAGGAACTATGATTCGTGTTGTGAAGAATCTGCGAGTTTGTAACGATTGTCATGACGCAACAAAGATTATCTCGAGAATCGTTGGACGAGAGATTATTGTGCGAGACCGTAGCCGTTTCCATCATTTCAAAGATGGGAGGTGTTCATGTAATGATTATTGGTAGCGAGAGCTCAAATGGAGTGAGATGAGGAGGAGGAAATCACTATGCTGCTGCTTGTAAATCCATATTGAACGTCGATTTGGTTTCGATCATATAAACTCATTTCGCATTTACTCATTTTCTTGAGGGGAAATTAATAAACAAGAAGCATGCCGATTGATTGTCGTTGCGATTTCAAGGTTGCAGGTTACTCGCCGCTTATCTACCAGGAGAAGAAGAAAACCAACAGCAGCATTTAGGTACACTTTGATTCTATTTCCATCTACTTTCATGTTTATTGTACATTCAAAAGAGAATGATAAAGAGTTTCCTATTTACAAGTCAAAATTCCAAGTGTTTCAACTTGATTGTAAATATGAATTTTGAATGGTTTTGGATCATTTCTGTTTCATGAACACATACTTGCAATTGATTCTAAAAATGCTACTTGAGTCCTTTTGCATCTTCTACAGAATACACCATGGAATACTTGGAAGCTCTATAGAGTGCACGGTATCTTTAGGTGTTTCAGACCAAAACATCTGCTGTGGTAATGGAGTTTCACCACTACCAGGAAGAAAGGGAGTCTCACCTCGAAACCTAAACAATAATCTTAATCTGTCTTCTGAGATTCTCTATTTATTAGCAACTCTAATGAACTCTGTAGTCCCAAGCAGGTAGAGTTGTTGGCATACATGGGAAACTGGGTGAATTTGTGGTGAAGCTCTTGCTTTGGGAAGGGGGGAATTAAGGCCTCGTTGGCCTAGCTTCCTACAACTAGAAGGGTTTTAATGTGAAGGGCTTTGTGAAAAAGGATTTTGAATCAAAGATATTGGTGATGACGGATTTGTAAAAGACTAAATATATTAGAAGACAATGACAACTAACATATTAGAACCAGTTACAATCGCTCTACCAGAGAAAAAGGTAAGGAAGTCCGTCTCAAAACAGCCTAAACCGTCGCGTAGCCGTTCTGTTAAGAGCGTTCTTTGTCAACTTTGACTTGTGGAGAAGACAAAGAGAATTGACAAAAAAGAAGAGAATATTGCAATAATTGAGAAAGACTGTTAGAATGCAATTTCAGAGTAGTAAAACCTCACAATGTGAAGACTGTTCTTTTTCTCTTTCAGTGTCTTTTCTGTTGTTTAAGATTTAAGAGTTTTCTAGTTTTTTAACTCAAATCTCCGATCGATCCCCTTCAATGGAGGATGGGATCTGGTATTTGTAGAGAGTGTTGCCACTCTAAATGTGACAAGTGTCACTTGGCCAATCATTCAGAGAGGGACTCTCATGTGCTAAGCAAATCCTAAGTGACACGTGGTCCTGAATTATATCTTGAAGGACACGTGTTCTTCAACACGGCTAAGTTACTTCCAGAGAAAGAGACCAAATCATTTCAAACCTTAAAAATTGCTCTGCGAAAGGTTTTTTTAGAACTTGAGCAACACATATCAAGAGACGCGTGCCACGTTCATACAAATCCCAAAGAGCAACGTCACAATTCATGCCGTCATTCTAGATAAGACAAAACCCTCTTTCGATAAGTTAGAAAGCAGATATTATAAGTCGGTGAGATTTTTACCACGTACTTTTCATTTTGAGAACCTGTCACAACTTTTTAGGGGACAATCCAATGTATAAGGTACTTTGCTGAATTCGTATATTTCGAAGGAGCTCCCTTTGGCGGCTATCTTCTTCAAAGGAAGTCAAGAACAACTATATACTTACAGGGTGATCAATGTATTCTTGAATTACCCATGTAGAGAACTCGATGTTGAGTGTCTCATCAGGGAATTCGTTTTCATGATCAATCGTCCCTATAAAGAGGAGGTTGTGTTGAAATCCCTTAAGGTTCATTGCTTCATTAACCTATCAAGAGTGCTTTCTACTTGAATGAAATTAGAAGTAAACATGTGAATTCTTTCAAAGTGAAGTGAGGGGAAGTTCTCAAAACATGTGGAAAACTTATCTTTCAGGAAATACGTCTGAAGATGACATGCTTTCAACTTCTAAAGTCCTTTCCACTGGAGATTTGCTTCTAGAAGTGAAAGTCCCAAGATGTGACTCGAAATCAATTTATAAGAATGAATAAAAGCGACTTCGAGTCCTATGTAATTCGGATGCATAAAAGAATGCATTCGAGGGGGTACACCCAAATCCGTGTCCTTCGAGGAGGACATAATCCTTAGTCTTTTTGGGGGTGACAAGCCCTTCAAACGAATTGACGATCTCAAAGTGGTTAGCCTCGAATTCGTCCTAGGAGGAAGGAATATTCTTCCTTTGAATTCGCTTTTGGCAGGAGGGAACATACCTCCTTTGAATTCACCATCTGGAGGTGGTTAGCCTGGAAAGACTTCCTTCGGAATTGTCCTTCGAAGTTGTCCCTTGGATCCGTTACTCGGATATGTCCGTCGAGGTTGTCCATCGGATTTGTCCCTCGGATTTGTTTGTCGAAGTTTTCTTAATGAGGAGGAATATCCCTGCCTTGTGATATTTTAAGACAGAGCATAAAAAGTCGTCCTTCGAAGTCTATGGATGTGATCCAAGAATGACTCTTGAGTTAGAGGTATAGAAAGTTCCCTCGAGGATCTTTCATTTAGTAAAAGTACCTTTAAAACGTAAATGTATGTAATAAAATCATTCGAAGTTTGTTCTAGAGAGCAAATAGATGTGACTTCGAGGATCCATTGAAACCTTAACTATTTGAGAAGTCTATTAGGGGTAGCATATCCCTAAATATGTCATTCGAGTAAAATAAGGTCCATCGAGGGAAGAGTAAGAATCTCATTCCCTCGGGTGCCAAGAAGGCAGTGTCTCGTGGGAACATGAGTCCTTAGTCTTTTGAATATTTCAAAATGGAAGAAAGAACGTGATTGTTGGGTTTGGGACACGTGGCGTCCCCCCACAAGCTGGAATTCAAAAAGTTTGTTTATTCAAGAAGCTATTGCCCTTTTGGTAATAAGAATGGTCAGATATCTCTGAGCCGTTTCAAATATGACATTTCCACCAAACGGTCTATTCACCGTACGCAGCTGCTGACGGCTGGCATATGAAAGAGACGGCTGTACAACCGTTACAGCTTTATTGAATGATTCAGTGTATGCGGCTATACCCAAAACGTGTACACGCTCTTTTAAGAAAGCGCCACATGTAAAGTGGGGTTTAATTAGCCCGCTTGATCACCAATAGCCCCCTGGTCTCAGGTTTCTTATGCTAAAGAAGGAACATGAGATCGTACTTTAGTCATGGCGGGCATTAAATGTGTTGCTTTTGAGGGAGTGCGTTTTAAATACCCCTATCATCCGTTGCCAAAGTAATGATTTTTTTTTCTTGGTAGTACGCGAACCGCCAAAAAAGAGACTTTTGTTTTCTGCAACGAAACCGCCATTTCTATAAGTTGGAAGCTCATTGAGGAAGAAAGGTTCATGCAACCTGAGATCTTTGAAGTTTCCTTGTTGTTTGAATCTTCAAGCTTTCAACCTTTGCTCCCTTGCTTTCTTCTTCTTTCCTTCTTCCTTTCTCATTGCGAAAATGGCCAAGAAGGGTGCTGCGAAGAAGTCTGATACCAGGATGGAGGTTTCCACCACTCCGTTTTGGAATGTTGTGAGAGATCTGGTGGTGCCGGAGGTGGTCCAGAGTGGAGAGCAGCTGCTCTGCCCTTTTTGAAGAGACAACCTGGCTTAACACAGACTTCCCACATCTGAGCCATGCACCAGCCTTTAGGGCTGACAGATGTGACTATCCCCTGTCCGAGATAGGGTTCTGGTCACACTTCAACCTCCCTCAGGGTTGGTCGGAATGGGTGGCCCACATAGTGGAGAAGGCCGAGTACCAGAGACTGCTAGATGCCACCGGAGTGGTGGAGTCCATCCGTTCCTACATGGGTGACTACCACCGGGACTACGAGGCCCTAAAAGAGTTTGTGGTCCGTTGGGATCTGGAAGACCACGTGTTTGTGGCTGCCTTTGGGGAGATAGGCATCACGCTGGTGGACGTAGCCATGCTGCGCTTCCTTCCAGTTCTGGGAGAGGAGAATCCGGGGGCAATGACCTTGTTTGCGGCGGAGGAGGTGGACCTGGAGCTGCTGAAGGCATGCTCTAAGAAGACGCTGTGGAAGACCCAGCTGAAGGGGAGGGATTCCAGTGTGAGTACGAAATACTCCTTCCGAAGTTGGACCAGATTCTTTTGGAATGAAGAGGAGACCCCAAAGCTTCTATCCTCTCCATCATACGGTTGTGGGGAGAGGGTTGGACAGTAGCGTCCACTTGGCTGGCTTTATGGTCTTCTGGCTGGCCCGGTTCGTCCTTGAGGGATATCCTGCTGATAAAGTGCACGAGAGGATATTCCCCCTGGCGGTGAAGATTGCGAGAGGAGTTCAAGTCCCTCTCGCCCCTCTGTTCCTGGGATCACAGTATGAGCATCTCAACTTACTGTGTGAGGACATGGCGAGGAGCCAATGAGAAAGGCTGGTGGAGACCTTACTGGACGCCAATTTCATCCAGTTTTTCCTGTGGGAGAGGTATCCCAGATACTCTCCTCAGGATTTCTCAGGCATGGAGGAAATTATCACCGCCTTGGACGTGGATTCTGCTCCAAGGGCCTTGGTCTGGTCTGGATTCCGTCCCAAGCGCAACATCCGGTTGCGTCAAGTAATGGAGGCGGAATTCGAGTACCGGCCATACTGCAAGGGTGAGCTTAGGTTGTTGCAGCCCTTCGGGGTTATGGTGGCGGCGAGTACAGAGAAGAGTACTGCCATCTGGCTCTACCTTTCACCAGAAGAAAGGGCGTTCCTGGTGATCCTCCACCCAGGGTACCTGATCAGCCTGGTTGGGGAGTATGGGAGCAGTTTCCCTGTCTATAACCCGCAACGCGTGCTCTGGCAGTTCAGGTTTGACCAAGTAGCTCCTCCTCGTGACGTGGAATTCACACCCGCCTCGAATGAAGTTGCAGAGTTTGCTGGGGTGAGATTCCTTCGAGGGAGTGGCTACCTCGGGATGGACAAGGGCTTCAAAGCCACCCCCGTCACACCAGAAAGGCGAGGCAGGGTGACTCCTTGGTGGTCAAATTACTGGCACAAGTGTCTGGTCAGCCTAGATGATTTCTGCAGAGGCGATCTAGTGCCCTCGAAGATCGACCTCGGAGGGCCTAAGGAGTAGAGGCTGAGGAGAAACGACAAGAACCACTCCTTCCAGACTGGGGATGGCCACCCCATACTCCATGAGACTCCTGGTCACTTGGTGATTCAGGATATCTACGAGTGGAGGCAGGAAGGAAGTGCTCCTGCAGTTGATGAAGCTCCTGCGGCGGCTCCTGAAAAGGCTCCCCTTGCTCAAACTGAGGAGGGGTCTGCTGAGGAGGCAAAAGAGGATGCTGACAAGGACCACGTCCCAATTGGAAGTCTTCTTCCCAGGAGGAGCACCAGCGCAAGGGTGCCCAGACTCCCTTCCAGGGCACCGGTGGCAACTCCTGTCACCAACATCACCCTGGAAAGTATCTTGGAGGGGATCCAGCCAGCAGGGGTGATTCCTTTTGCTGAGGTTGCGGCCCCTGGTCCAGTCCAAGAACAAACTCCTACACCCAAGTCATGGGTCAGGGTGAAGACTACTGCCACCAGGACTCTGAAGGTAAGAATTGTTGACTTCTCACTTCAATTTTGTTTCCTTAATGAATACTTCTGACTTCATCTGCTTGATTCTGTAACAGACAACAGTCGGGGGAGCAGAGGAGGGACTGGCGGTTAGTGACTCCTTCGCTCCATCTCCTCCAAAAGGAGGTGGAGGTCAGTCCTCGAGGGTGCCAGCTGGGGATCTCTCAGGAGGGAGCTGCACCTAGGAGCAGCAGGGTACCTCCACCTTCAACAAGAGTTGCTAGAGTTCCTCCCCTGCTCTTCGAGGGCTCTTCTTCTGGTGAGTTCCCCCTCTTTCCCTTGTAGAATTATGTACTTGCTATAGTTTTCTTTTGCTGACTCGTGTATCCTTTCTGTTTGCAGTTGTTGCCGAAGAAAGAAGAGTAGGGGGTAGAGTACCTCCTTTGTCTCCTCCCATCTTGCCACAGAGAGATCTTGGCAAGGTTCCCTTAGGAGTGGGGCAAGAGAGGGAAGTCCCTGGGGAGAGTAGGAGCCCTCCTGCTCCCTCATCTATGGTTTATGGCAGTACGACTGTCAGAAGGGAAGAAACAACTGGTGTTAGTGGAGAAGCACCACTTACTGTCGAGCCTCTGATTGTTGTGTATACAGTCTCAGTAAGTATTTTTTTTCTCTTCCCACGAACCTTCTTTGTTCATCCTTGTTTGTGAAATGTTGACTAACACTTGCTGTTTGCAGGATGATGAAGAGATGATCTCCCGTGTTCCTTCGAATATTAGAGAAGTAGCATGGAGCATTGGTGAGCCAGTTCCTCCTGTACAGACAAAAGCTGAGGATGCTGTCGCTACTGCTATTGAGGGCGAGGAGGAAGAAGTTACCTCCAAGCAGCCACCAATTCCAGTGGAGGCCACTACTGTACAGCCTGAGGTGGTCCCTCCAGCTGAAAGTTTCGCTCCACCGGTTGTACCAGCTCCAGAACCAACCATGCCAACTGTTGGTCCTGCTAGGCCAAGCGTTCAAGGAGTATCTGAAATCGTTCCATCGAAGGAACCGAAGGCCGCAACCGACTCTTCTCCCCCTATAGTGCCTTCCTAAGCACTTGTAGGGGTCTCAGAAGGTGAACCCCGAATCCTGACTCCCATTGTAGGGTTGAAGCGCAAGAGGGGAAGCTTTGCCATCCCCACAATTCAGAAGAGGAGGGAGCTGTCCCCTGATCGGGTGGAAGATCCTGAAGACATTGAGAGGAAGTACTGGATGAACCTGATCAAGGCGACATATGGGAGATCGTTCCTGAGGCAGCACAGCTGGATCCTAAGTTCAAGATTTTTGGATATAGAGAACTATGCAGACTTCTGGAGATCATGAGTCGAAGGACCCTACATAGTATTACTGAAGAAGATCTGGCTGTCTGGGGAAGAACAGTAAACAGCCTAAGAGGCATGCGGTTTGAATTGGACTGGCTGGTCAACTGGCTGGAGCAGTTGAATGTTAAGGTGCAGAAATGCAGCAAGGTCAGAGTATTGGAGGATCTTGTTGCAACCTAGTTAGAGGAAATGGATAAATGTCAAGGCGCCTTTGAGAAATGTAAGGCTGATTTGTGACAAGTGGAGGAGAACATTGTTGAGCTGGACTCGCTGATGTTGAGCTGGACTCGCTGATGACCAAGGCTGTTGAAGAGCGAATGCAAATCTTGAAGGATGCTGAAGAAGCAACACGAGTGGTCGATCAAGAGCAAGCAAGACTCATGGAGGTGCAGACTACTCTCATGAGAGTTTCTCTTCCTGTTCCCGGAGGTTCCAGACTTGGACTTCTCAAAGGGGCCTTCGAAGGCGTAACTGAATCCCAACTGACTGAGGCTCCTTGATTTTCCTTCTATCTTGTAAATTTGTACTCAAATGTATTATTTGTAATGAAAGATTCTTTTGTAAAACAAATCTTTATCAATAAAAGTACTTCCTTAGCCATTTTCCATTTACAACCTCTGAAATTGCATCCTCCTCCAATGGACTAATCTTATAATATCCTGAGGCCTGAGCTGAGATGGCCTCAAAAGGACTGTCCCACTTAGGAGCAAACTTAGGCTTTACAGCGATGGCCCTTGCATGCCAAGTTGCTCGTAGGACAAGTTCACCAACCTGGAAGTTTCTTGGTCTGACCAGCTTGTTGTAGGCTTGAGCAATGATCTGATGGTAGTGCAGATTGCTTTCCAAAGCTTTTTGCCTCATCTCATTCAGATTATCCAACTCTTGAGCGTGTAGGAGGGAAAAATCTCTGAAGTCCCAATTCACCCCACTAGCATGTAGGATCCTTGCTGAGGCGACTTGCAGTTCTACTGGAAGGAAAGCTTCTGCTCCAAACACTAGAGAGAAAGGACTTGCATTTGTAGCCCTATGCTTACTCATCCTGTATGCCCACAAGGCTTGAGGCAGGCTTTCGTTCCATCTTGGAGGTTGGTCATACACCATCTTGCTCAGAATCTTGATTAAGGTTTTGTTGGTGGCTTCAGCTTGACCATTCCCTTGAGGGTAGTAAGGTGTAGACTTGTTGTGCAAGATCCGGTAATGTACAGTTATCTCTCTAACTGGTCTGTTGAGAAAGGAAGTCCCATTGTCTGTGATAATCCTTCGAGGGGGACCAAAACGGAGGACAATGTTATCCCTAATGAACTAAGCAACAAAAGTTCCATTGGCCCTTCTTAGAGAGACGACTTCAACCCATTTTGTGAAGTACTATGTGGCCACCAAGATCCACGAATACCCACGCTGACTCCTAGGATTAATGGGTCCAATCAAATTCAGGCCCCAAGTGTGAAATAGCCATGGAGTAATGATTGACTGCATTTCCTTAGAAGGTTTACGGGGGATGAGCCTGGCACTTCACGCATTTCTTCACAAAATCTTCTGCATTTGCTTCCATGGTAGGCTAGTAGTAGTCTATGTCTTGGAGCTGCTTGTATAACTTCTTCTTTTCTTGATGTGGTCCAGATGTGCCGCCATTGACCTCTCGAAGGACGATGAAGATTTCTTGAGTACCCAAGCAACGCAGAGAGGCGCTATTGAAGCTCCTTCGAAATAGTTCTCCTTGCTTTATGTAGAATCGAGGGATCTTACGTTTAAGCTGAAGAGCTTCAAACTTATCTAAAGGTAGAATTTCATCTCAAAGGAACTTGATATAAGGCTCCCTCCAGTCTGTAAACTCATAGACAGGAAAAACTTCAGCAACATTAGGTAGCTTTTGGCACCTAGTGTAAGAAAGTTGTAGCCTGACAGCTTCAAACGCCATAGAAGGCTAGTACACCCTTGATCTCTAGAGTCGTCTGTACAAGGCAATGGAGTATGGGGGCCCACAAGTACTGTTATGCATGACTTGCATCTTTTCCTTGGTGTCCTCCGGCCCAATGCATCTGAAGAGAGCTCCACTAACCCCTTTATAGTAGAGAGCCTTACCTTGCCTGGTAAAGTT
>JAUPMG010023190.1:0-29055 GCA_031762675.1 Pachysandra terminalis | reverse complement strand
TATATAAAAATACATATACATATATATATATATGTATATATGTATGTATTTATAATTTATGTATGTTCTCGTGGTTACTCATAAAAAAAGGGTGTATTAAATGACAGTCCCTTGAGGTTTGGTGTAATGGTCACAACTACCTTTTAAACCTTGATCATGACAATTACTTCCCTCGTACTTTTATACCATGTGTTGACAACCTACCTTCCATTAATGTGCATTTCATAAAGTAAAAAACCTTTTCTGGTTGCTTATGTGACCATATTTTGGGGCCGAAAATATCCTTTTGTTCCTTGCTAAATGATTTTAAGGACCAAAAGAAAAAAATTGCTTGTATCCATATATAACATATCTAGCTCATAGGTATGCATCTTCACCATCTTTCAGCTAGATCTTTACTAATTCATGTTTTAATCATGCAAACAAGGTTTCATTGGATAAGTAATTGAAAAATCTACGTAAATTACTAAATTCAAGGCACTTGGTAATGTGGAACAATTCAGCAGGCCCAGTTCAGATAATTGTTTGTTTAGGCCTATACTTGTTAATTGGGTTTATACCCATGGATTCTCTAGCAAACTCAATTATTTGGACCCTTTTTAGGTTAGGATTTTATTATTATTTGTTAGAGTTTGACTATGAAAACAGTTGGGATTAGGATTATCTAGAAATTTCGTGTTAAAATTTTAATAGGATAATATTTTATGTTTTAGTTGTTATTTTGGATGTATTTTAGTGTTTTTAGGTCTCTTTTAAGTATATGTATTAAATTAGAACTCTTTTTATGTGATTAAGGTTTAGTAATAAGTCTTTATAAAGGGTCTATTATTGGTGTAAAAAAGGGGACGAAAATTAAATGATATTTTGCATAGTTATGTGTTTTTGAGGCATGATTCCTCTTATTTATCTGGTATTGGCGAGATTCCATTACCAACCCTTGTTTCATGTTGGTGATATTCTAATCTGTTCAAGGTCCTAGCAGAGAGATTCTGTCAGATTATCCTTTATCTTTCTTCTTCTTCCCCTTTATTCTTTTCTGTTAATTTTATTTGAAGATTTTCCTGCATGCTGCATCAATTTTGGTATCAAAGCATGGTTTTCTATCATCCTGGTCACGTATCACCTCCATTGGAGAAGGATTCGAAGCTTTTACAGCAGATCTGTGCTCAAGTAGCCACCTTGTCTACTCAAATTGTTGCCCTAACTCAGAGTGTGGCTTATTTAGAAGCAAACCAAATAATAGTGAAGACAACACAAGAAGTTAAGGTTGAAGATTCAAAACCATTGGACTCTCCTGATGAACAAAAATTCTAGTTGAAGTTCAACCCTTGAAGATTAATTCAATTGAGCATCAAGATGAGCTCATATTGATGACCATTGTTCCTATAGATGAAGATCTCGCATATTATGACTCTTTGGGAATTGATAAATTCAATACATTATGTTGTAGAAATATGTTTTATCCTGTCATATATTCGAAGGCTGAGATGTTCAAATTTCAAGTTTCAATGCTAACAATGAAGAGATGCAAGAACAAGCAAAAGAAGGCAAAATATTCCAAGTATATCAGTCAATGGGTTGGAAGGCTACAATATCGTCGCAAAACTCTAGGACGAGTTTTTTCCAACAAGGGGAGAATAACGTGGAACAATTTAGCAGGCCCAGTTCAATTAATTATATGTTTAGTTTAGCAGGCCCAATTCAATTAATTGTATGTTTAGGCTCATACTTGTTAATTGTGTCATACCCATGGATTCTCTAGCAAACCCAATTATTTGAGTCCTTTTTAAGTTAGGATTTTATTATTATTTGTTAGAGTTTGACTAGGAAAACAGTTAGGATTATCTAAAAATTTCCTGTTAAAATTTTAATAGGATAATATTTTATGTTTTAGATGTTATTTTTGATGTATTTTAGTGTTTTTAGGTCTCTTAAGTATATGTATTAGATTATGACTCTTTTTATGTGATTAAGGTTTAGTAATAAGTTTATAAATGGTCTATTATTGGTGTAAAAAAAGAGGACGGAAATTAAATGATATTTTGGACAATTATGTGTTTTTGAGGTGTGATTCCTCTTATTTATCTGGTGTTGGTGAGATTCCATTATCAACCCTTGTTTCATATTGGTGAGATTCTAATTTGTTCAAGGTCCTGACAGAGAGATTCTGTCAGGCTATCCTATATTCTTCTTCTTTATTTATTATTCAAGCCTATATCCAAAGATCGTCCTGCATCACTTGGATACTTGTTGACATGTAAAAATTTGATCCCAAGTAGAGTGATGAGATTGTTCTCACTTTAGGCCCTACATTGATAAAACACCATTGATTTGCTTTCCTTCTTCAAGAGCTTCTAGTTTTCCACGGCCTGCGGAACCTTAGCGGTTGTAAAGCTGTTAGCTTCCAAACTTGAAAAGTGCATCTCTTGAAACAGTTGGAGAGTGTTGTTAGTGACTTGCTTCGCGAATTCATTATTGTCTCACTCGACACTAGAATGTCTGGTTCAGGGTTTTCATTAAAAATTTGGTCTTACTTGGCATAAGAAACTCATAGGGGTGCAATTTAGATGGATATCCAAATCAAGCCCCTCTTTATTGAACACGTATGGATTCCAGCCATATATCCTTTAAATTTGCACATACTTGGGGGATGAAAGTAAGAGTTCTGCTGCTCAAATCAATCCTTTTTGATGAAATTCACTGATAATCTCAGAGTTCATATGGCTTCCTCCTGTTCTTTAGAGTCTTTTAGAAAAATTCCATCAGAGAGAGTTTCTCGAAAACCCACAGAAAAATATTGAAATTGACCGAAAATCATTTTGTTCCATGTAACTTTGATCAGATTTTTGGTCAAGATATTTGAATTGCACTTATTGGCCTTTCTATGATCTAGGCATGCATTCTTTGAGAGAATTAGAGATTGTAGCTGTTTGAAGTCATCTAGTGCACACAAGTAAAAATCTAAGAGAAGATAGAGGAGAAGCAGAAATTGATATTTCGATAATGGTCTGTGAGAAGATGAGGTGACTGCTTCTGATTCTCTTGGTAGCAGGAGAGTTCGTAGAAAGTGAAGGATTGAGGTGAAGCAATGGGAGCAATGCTGTTATCAAAACTCGACTGGTAGTGGGAGTGAAGTGCAACTGAAATTTGATGGTTACAAGTGGAAATGAAGCTCGCAGAAATCTCATCGCTTTGCTATTTTAAGTCGTAACGTTTTCCATTTTGTGTGGATGAGGTTATCTAATATTCTATTCTCTTTGAAGATTTTGGATAGAAGTGCTAGATTGTGCTTGCGCTATTTAATCTGAAAGACAATTAGTTTTTCCCTCTGCATTTACATAGGCCTTGACGACTGTTATTTTCTTGAGAAGAATTTTTTTCTACAATTAGAATAATGAAAAAACTCCAAATTCCTCATTTATTATAGGGGTATGTAATTTATTTTTAATTTACACAAACCTTACTGACAGAGGGTTATTATGGTCAAACGTTACATTTTTGTCACAAATAGTTAGACTGACTTTGGTTTGGTCTGACAAGGGTACCCATTGTCACGACTAAAGTTGGAGGGGTAGTCGTGGCATTTCACCAAACTTCAAGGGGTGTCATTGTAGTCTGCTGCACAAAAAAAATAAAAATTGTAGTCTGCTTCACAAAAAAAGAAAAAAAACTTCTGAACAATTGTTGGTTGCAGAATGATCTTTCCTCTTTATTGGATATTGATACTCAATATACTTTTCATCAGTAGCATACCTGTAAATTTATAACTTATGAAGTGCATACTTGAAAAACTGGTGTACTGTTCCTTCTTTGTTTTGGGGTGTACATTTTTCCTTAAAGATTATTTTGTTTTTGAATGATTAGAGCAATGATTGGAGAGTGTGATCAAGGATGAAGATATTAAAGAATTTATTTGTTGAGTAATGTGTAACTATATTACTGTTAAATAAAGTTTTACATTTATAGGTTTGGCTATAATATATGAAATGTATACGCAGCAAGACAAGAAACTTAGCTGCATTATTAGAAGGAATCCTAAGTTGAAGAGAGAAATGAAAAATATCACTCGTGTAGACAAAGAGTTGGATGTACTATATAAACAAAGAATATGATGTTCAACGCATTCCTTTTCATGTCCAATACTAGCAAATGTGTAGTGCAGAAATCATGTTGCTTTCGCTTTCCTATCAGTCATCAACTTGTATTTGAAAATCGTTTTGTTCCTCTCCTTCTAGATGTTCCGAAAGATTTCATGAGGAATAATATGAAATGCTTCCTTGTTGCATTCCAGCTTTCTTGACCATCTCCAACAATGTAGCAAATACTTTACTCTCCTCAACACAAATTAAAACAGTCTCATTTTTGGTAAAGCTTTACTTCACATGACGCTGGCAAAATAATAATAAAATACAGGAGAAAAGGGGAGGTCGATTGTGCGGTTAGATGTGTTAGTAAGATCTAGAATTAAAAAAGAGAGGGCTATGAAACCCTAGTGTATAGAGAATGAGAGAAAAGGTGGGTAAAAGAGCTATGAAACTTGTACAGAGAACATGAAAAAGGGTTGGGATGAAGGGATAAAACATAGAAGGAGACAGAGTCAATGAGAGTGAGAGAGATTTGGTTGGACATTGGAGGGAAACACGTATTTGTAGAATTCCTTTGAGTTGCCAATCCTTGTGAAAAGGGTTAGTTCTCAATTTAATACATAACATTGACCCAATTTGAGATGGCGGTCTAACTAGATTGAATTGGAATAGACCTTTTTTCGGGGTTAATGGGCGGTCTGGTTTTCAGAACATGGGTCCAAAGTCAGAATTTGTCTAAAGCCACTGTCCACATAAAGAAACCAACCTATAAGGGACAGGAGAACTCCAAATAAAATGAGCTGGCTCAAAAGGGCTATCCTTGTCATTATTTGTAAAAGGATCTTACTGAGAAACACCTTTTCTTGCTCTTAATCCACCTTTTTCTAACTTCTCCACCTTCTAAAAGCGGGCTGATAAAAGTTCTCTAGTAGTAGATTTAAGCTATCAACCTCCAACGAAGCTCCCTAGAGAAAGATGGGCCACCAAGAGGTTACTCCACTCTTCCTAATAAAATACACAAGAACACGAGCATGCTTATCCATAACAATGATGAGCAAGGCTGGAAGTAAGTCTTTTGAAGGTTTGTCTGCAACCACCCCCAGATCCTCCCACCAGGTCATTGGACTAGCTTATTTGATTCCGGTATTGGGAATCTAATTTAAAACCTTTCTTTTTTAGTTTAGTTGTTCAACAAAAAATAATGGGATCTTTCATGAGTGCTTGTCTTGAACAAAACAATCTGTTGAAAAGAAGATTCTTATCTTCCAACCTCACTTTGAAAGAGATTTGCTTGGAGAAAACCGCGTAGAACTTTGTGATAGTTTTCCAAAGGTTAACTCCATATATTCCAAGTACCACATTGCTATTACAATCATTATGCGAGCCACCATTTTTTTTTATCTGAAAATGATCGACCTCTTCAAAATAGATTTTTCTGGAAAAGTTGCTTAAAGGTTTGTTGAGTTGAAATCTAATAATACGCTATTACTATTAGCTGTATAATGTTCTTTAGTGCATATGCAATTGATCGCTGATATGATCAGCAATAGGACAAGAACGATATTGCAGATCTGAGTGGTTGATGGGAATCAGGAGGGTGATGAAGAAGAAATTTGCAGAAGCAGTTGTCTTGGCATCTTGTCTGTGCTTTGTTTTCACTTTTCCGTCCCTAATACAATTTCCACTGTTCCATCACTGATGTCGTGTCCATTCTTGCTCACTGTTGCTGTGTCCTTTGCTATTACTACTGTTGTTGCAAGAGGGACAGAGTGCTGGTGGGAAGCATGGTCTAAGAGAGATGGTTAGTAGTTGAGCAGAGAGATGCAAAGAGAACCATTCCCTTTGATTAAAAGAAATTGGTGCTCAATATATATAACCATCACCGTCTTTTTCTTGGGAAGTACAAATGTACGGTATATTCCATATGATAAATGACAAAGAATATTTACAGTCTGTAGTAAGTGCGAACACTAGAATCTCTATAGATGATGGTGCGGGTTTGCTCCTTAGGAAACTGATGGATTCATATTCAACAGGCCTAGCAGGTTGTAAAAGAGAAATATTTTTTAGGCCCACAAGTCATTCTAGGCCAATGAGGACTTAATATTATAAGGGGTGTGGCCACGTCACTTTGGATTTACTCTTTGATTTAGGAATGTTTTTGATAGGTAAAGGTAATGTACAAAATGAGAAATGTCAGGTATTGTGTATATTGGCCAATGGTCCCAATATACAACATGTATACCCAAAAGCAAAGAGGAAAATGAAATATGCTAGATGAAACAAACTTGTAAAATCAGAAAGTACCTGTTCCTTTTCCTGCTGCTACTAGCTAATAATGTAATGAGATGCTACCTTTATATTGACACATTCTTCACAACTGAACTCATCTTTGCAAATTCTGCTGTTCCTCTCTTACCAGATATGTCATAATATTGAAAAGGGAATGATGAGTAACGTTTCTTTGTCACATTTCCAAGCTCTGGACTATCTCCAAAATAGCATTGGCCCTCTTATCGTTCTAGGCATAAACCAAAATCGTACCATCATCGAAAGAATTTCCTCCATATGAACTATGAAAAGAACAATATGATAATAAATGATCCACTGATTCAGCCTTTGCACAACACATTATGTACTTGTTGGTATGGGTCAACTTTTGCTAGCCAACCGATCGATTGTTAAGATTTTGTTTAAAACAGCTGTCCTCGGATAGAAGGTCACCTTAGAAGGGACCCTTTATTTCCAAATGATGTTTGCTGGAAAAGGCAAATCTGATGTTCCTCCCAGTTTGTTGTAAAAGGGCTTTCCCGAAACCTTCCAGATGGTCCTTTCGTCCATACCTTTCTATTTTGTCAATTGGGTCTAATCTGAAATCCATAGATTGCAGTGAAGAATCTGGTTAGTTGAGCGATCTCACTCTGAAAAGGTGCTCTCCTGAACAGTGGCTTCCAAGAGTTTTCTTCCCTTCTTCACCAAATAATTCTCCACCAAGGCCTGTTTAGCAAGAGCCATCTGGTATAGTTGTATATAAATGGAGTAAAAATGTACAATGGTGCCTCTCCATACCATCAATCAATGCAAAATAAGATGGACTGCCTTGAAACCACAGCAAATTTGGTGCTAGCATTAAGTTGTGCAAATATATTATAAGGTATGACCTTGGCTTAGTCCATTGCTACTAGTCCCGTTAGCTAAACTCCATCTATTCCTATCAGACCCATACTTTGCTAGAATCACTTGCCCCCATGAGATCCCTCTTTCTTCATCAAACCTCTACAGTGACTTATCTATGCGGGTATTATCCAATAGAATGAATGACCTTAACCCTAAGCTCCCTTTCTTTGTCGGCCAACATACCTTTCTCCATTCAACTAGTTGGTATTTAAATGTATCCTCCTTGCCATGCAATAGAAAATATCTTCTAATTATATCCAATCTATCCGCCGCTGAAGACGGAACAGTGAAACAAAGATAAAATAAATGTTAGGTGAGTGGATAAGGCACTATTATTGAGATCAATTTTCCTCCCTTTGGTTTAAGGAATTTTCGGAAGAAAAAAATAAAAATAGAATTCAAGATCTAGAGAACAAGGGTGTTTCTGTATTTTTCTTTTCTGTTTGGGTATTTAAGTTGTAGTTTCTCTTGTTCAGCAATAAAAATTCTTTCGGTCATGAAGTCTATATATGCCAATGAAATTATAGCTTTTAAGAGAATGATTTTTTCCCCTTAGCTTTCAAGTTACTGTTTTCGTGCTGATTCCTAACCTTTGAAGTTGTTGTTTGATTCTTTCAAATTTGCTAGGTTGATTTGTTTTCCCTTTGCTTTTGTATGTTTCTTTTTGGATCGGTAAAATATGCTATGGATTAATGTAAAAATATACTATATGTAGTGGTATCTATACAAGTAAACCTCAATCCTCCTCTACGTTCACAAATTGTTTACATAAAACAGAGTTACAAAACTGACAGAACTAGACAGTGTTCATGAAAGTACTATCCTAAAAATGCAACCCATGATAATCCTTCCTGAAAAATCATTCCAGCCTTGTCTACAGTCTGCATAAGATGTAAAGTTCGTACTTCTACTTAACCAAAAGAATAGAGTGGATATCACCTGACCAGCCAAGAGTTCCGCATTCTTCACCTTTCCTTAAAATTTCCTCATATTTCTCTCCTTCCAGATCACCCAACATATAGCAGAGAGGCAGAGATTTGAAGGTACAGCTTTTCTTGATTTACCTTTCTTCCATCCCCAACTACACACGCGGTCTTCAATTTTTTCAGGTTTTATCCACATCAATTCAAATCTGTTTATAACCAAACACCAAAGATGTGCTGCTACTGGACAATGGAGGAGTAAATGTGCCACTGATTCCAAATCTGAGGCACACATGCTACATCTATTCGGAATGGCCCATCCCCTGTTCATTAAGTTATCTATGGTTAGAATCTTGTTCAGCATCACAGCCCATAAAAAGAATTGTATGTTGGAAGGAGTGATTGAACCACATATAGCTTTGGCCAACTCAAAACACCCGTTTCGTTTTCTGTTTCTTGGAGCCAACTCGTGGTGAAATGGCTCCGCTTACACATGTTGTATATTCTTTCCTTTTCTATCAGAAAAAAAGTATCTCTCTTCTATCAACTTAGCTAGGCATTCCCCTTGGATCCTCATACAAGAATAAGAGCGGGTGGAATCCTTTAATTGAGCGGATGGAGAAGCGGTTGGAGGGGGTGGAAGGGGGCTTATCTTTCAAAAGGGGGCAGATTGACTTTTATTAAAAGTACCCTGGCAAATCTGCCCACATACTTTTTGGCTGTTCTATGAATATCAAAATCAGTGGCATACAGGTTAGAACAAATTCAAAGGAAATTTCTTTGGGGAGACGGAGTAGGAGGTCATAAATTCCATTTGGTGGAATGGGATATGGTATGCAAACTGAAAAGGAGGGGGGATTGGGGATAAAATCCCTTGTGACATTCAATAAAGCCTTACTGGGAAAATGGTTTTGGAGATTGGGGGTGGAAAAGGATAGTTGGTGGAGGATGCTGATCGGCCATCGCAGATAAATATGGAGGCTTGGGTGTCAACTGGGAATCTCTTTTAGTTAGGGGCCGCGTAGGGTGGGTTTGTGGAAGGCAATAATGGATGAATTGGGAAGTTTCAGGGTAGGGGAGTCCTTTGTTGTGGGAGAGGGCGATAGAGTTCATTTTTGGGAAGACAAGTGGTGTCGGGAGAGGCCATTAATAGACAGGGTCTCAGATCTTTATAATCTGGTGGGAAATAAGAACGCTCGGGTGAAAGACATATTTCCTAGGAATGGGGGTGGTTAATTGGTGTTTTTGTCCAAGGAGACCTTTCCTTGATATGGAAACGGAGTCTGTTCTATCTTTGATCCAATGTCTTAATGAGTGAAGGCCGAGAATGGGGGGTGATATTAGAAGTTGGGAGTTCGAGAAGTCAGGGTTGTTCACTGTAAAATCCTTATACAACTTTATTTGTGGGTCGGGCACTAGCTTCGGTTTGGACAAGTGTATTTGGAATCCCTTTATCCCATTGAAGGTGGGGTTTTTCTGCCTGGATGGCGGCGCTTAACAAAGCTCTCGTGGTGGATCATTTAATTAGTAGGGGGTGGATGCTTGTAAATAGATATGTGATGTGTAAGATAGATTCAGAAGAAGCTGGTGGCGTGGAAAACGAGATACCTGTCTAAAGGAGGTAGGCTTATTTTGATTAAAAGTTCTCTTTCTAATCTACCAACTTATTACACGTCATTGATGAAGATTCCAACTCTAGTGGCGAAAAGGCTTGAAAATATTCAGCGGGATTTCTTATGGAGAGGCATGATAAGTATCATCTAATTAATTGGTCTCAAATGTGTTCTGGAAAAGTGAAAGGGGGGGGGGGGGGTTGGGATTGAGGAGTCTCACTAGATTCAACAACGCGCTTTTAGCCGAATGGTTATGGCGTTTTGGTACGGAAGTTGGGAATCTGTGGAGAACTTTTATTTTTTTGATCAATAACAATGAATTTATTAGAAAAAGAGAAGAAATGGTTCCCCAAGGAGGGGAAACCAAAGAAAAAAGTACAATAGCAAAGATACGAGAAAATAAAATCAAAAAACAAAGCAACATTCAACCGGTGTCACTCTCCCCATGGGCGAGAAACCAGAAATCTGGTTTAAATTTGGATCACTGTTTCCCAGCATCTAATAAGGTCACTTCAACTGATATCTTTGAACTCCGGTAGAACACTAACCCACGAAACGGCTAAACTCAAGATGGTTTCAATGATTGCCCCCAAGCTTTTACTCTTGTCTTCAAAAATTCTCATGTTCCTCTCCCCCCAGATAGTCCATAAGATGGCGAAATACACAGTCCTATACATGATTTGTCCTTTTTTCCCATGTGAGGGAAAGGCCCACTGATCAAGCCTGTCCATAATCGAGTATGTTTCTACCCAATCAACACCCACTAATCTGATAAAAAATTGCTAAATCTGTCTCGCCCACATGCACCCAATAAAAAGGCGATCCGCTGTTTCTCCCATACTCGAACACATTGGGCACACCTGAGGGGACAAAGCCATAAACGGTCTTCTCTTTTGTACCATATCTACAGTATCGATCCGATAAAGTAAGGTTGTCCAAACGAAAGCTTTGACTCTAGGAGGGACTTTAGCATTCCATAACAAGGACGTGGAGAATTTAGGAGATGCAAGATGCCGTTCATTACCAAGAATCGACTTGAAAGACTTAGTTGAATAACTCCCACAAGGCTCAAGACACCACACTCTAGATTCTGTAAGGGCTTCATCAATAACCACATTTCTAAGAAAATGGGTAAGGGATGCCAACTCTTCCAAGTCAAGCGGCCTATGGTCACGAGTAAACGGAAGCTTCTAAGAAAGGCCCGAAAAAGACCAACTAAGGACATCGGATATAAAAGACTGTTTGTGGATAGAGATGCGGAAGATTAATGGGAATTTGGAAGCTAAGGTACAGTCCCCCCACCAAGGATCCAACCAAAAGCGAATAGACTTACCAGGCCCAACGGAAAATCTCACAAACTTGCAGAAGGTATGAAACAATCCAGCGATTGCCTTCCAGAGATTTCTTGACTGGATTTTAGCCATTTGATTGACATCCCGGCCATTTTCGTGAATTCCGTATTTACTTGTAATGATTGATCTCCACAAGGCCTCTCTTTCCACACTGAATCTCCATAGCCACTTTCCTAGTAGAGCATTGTTCCTGTCTTGAATATTCCCAAGTTTAGACCCCCATTGCTTTTTGACCTACACACTTCTTCCCATCTAACTAGGTGATCTCTCTTCTTACCCCCTTTCTCACCCCCATCCCACAAGAAATCTCTTTGAATTTTTTCGATCTTATTACTCACTGATTTAGACATTTTAAAAACGGACATGAAATAAGACTGGAGATTACAAAGAGAAGCTTCAATCAAAGAGATCCTCCCCCCAAAAGAAATGTAATTCCTCTTCCATGTGCTCAGTTTTTTTTTTCCATTTTCTCAATGATCGGATTCCACAGCTGAACCCCTCTACGGCTACCTTCAACTGACATCCCCAAATAGTTCAAAGGCCATTTACCCATCCCACACCCCAAAGATTCAGCACTTCTCTTCAAATTATCATCCGCCACATTTATTCCGAACAAAATGCTTTTCCCTAAGTTCACCTTCTACCCTGAGACCATCTCGAAGCACCTAAGGATACACTTTATCCAAAATGGTGTCCTTGGACGGGTCCAAGAACATAAGTGTGTCATCAGCAAATTGTAAATGAGATACAACCACTCTATCCCTCCCAATTTTGAAACCCTTAAATCTTCATGATTTCTTCACCATACTAAGAAGACTTCTAAGAACATCACTAACCAAAGTGAACAAAAAAGGAGATAAAGGATCTCCTTGGCGTAACCCCCTTAGAAGACGACACATAACCAGAAATTCCCCCATTTAGGCAAAAAAAGACACTGACATTACTGATGCATTATCTGATCCATCGACACCATTTTTCTGGAAATCCTTTCCACCTTAACACCGATTCCACACACTCCCATTCTACCCTATCATAAGCTTTTTCCAGGTCTACTTTGAACACCAGCCCCGCTTCCTTTTTTCTCATTTTTTCCTCTACACAATCATTTGCAATCAAAATGCTATCCACTATTTGTCTACCTTCGATAAATGCACTCTGATTTTTTGCCACCACCTGACCAATGACCCCCTTCATCCTATTTGCTAGCACTTTGGCAATGATCTTATAGGCACTAGTTACCAAACTGAGTGGCCTAAAATCCCCAACTTTTGTGGCTCCTTTGATCTTGGGAATCAAAACAAGAAACGTGGCATTTTTGGCTTTATTAATGATCCCACTACTTTGAAATTCTTTAAACACTTTCATAAGATCTTCTTTTATGATCTCCCAGCAATCTTGAAAAAAAAGCCATAAAGAATCCCTCAGGCCCAGGAGTCTCGTCCCTATCCATATCCCACACAGTTTTTCTAATTTCCTCTTCCTGAAAATCTTTCTCCAACTCTTTGGCTGACCCTTCATCCAACCTAGGACCATCTAAACCTCCCAAATCAAAACTCAAATCGTGTTCCGCTCTATACAACTTAGAGAAGAAACCAGCTACTTCCTCTTCAATTCCTTTTTGATCTTCGATCAATTCACCATCTTTCTCCAGTACCATAATATCATTTTTCTTTTTTCTAAAGTTTGCCATTTTGTGAAAAAATTGTGTTACCATCTCCCTCTTTAAGCCAAGATATTCTCGATTTTTGTCTCCAGCTCACTGTCTCCTTTTTTAAACTCTCCTCTAGTTCCAAATTTGAATTTCTCCTATTCTCCCAATCCGCTTCATCCAATGACCCATCCCCTTCCTTCCTATCATATTCCTGAATAGTATCTAAAATCTGTTTTTTCCTCTCTTGGATCCACCCAAATACCTCTTTGTTCCAAATCTTCAAATTTTCCTTAATACCTCGAAGATACTTCATGAATTTGAAGCCTTCCGATTCAGCTTCCTTTCCTTTTTTTTTCCCACCACCCTTTCAACAAATCTTTAAAGTTAGGATGCCTAAGCCACATGTTTTCAAATCTGAAAGGTGGGGACCACCTTTTAGCACCTGATCTGTGGAAATTAGAATGGGAGAATGATCGGAGATTGGCCTAGGAAGGATCTTCTGTAAGGTTTTTGTATAGGCTCCTCTCAATCCAAGGAAACAAGCAATCTGTCCAACCTACAGCAAATAGGATTATCTTGTAAATTCAACCAAGTGAACGTTCCCCCAACTAACGGATAATCGATCAACTCGCATCCATTTATGAATTCCACAAAACCCCGCATATACTCTTCGTAACTCTACTTCTACCCGTTTTCTCTTTTGACTTTCTAATCACATTGAAGTCTCCCACTAAACACCATGGTTCACCCCACATTCCTCATAATTCCTTCAGCTCTTCCCAAAATTTATCCCTCTCCTCAAGCTTATTCGGACCATAGACTCCTGTCAAAACCCACTCAAAATCGTCCTCCAAGTTTGAAAATATTATTGATATTGAGCAACTTCCCATCCAAACTTCCTTTCGACTAACACAATCTACATCCCAAATGATACAGATCCCCCCTGATCTCTTCCCACGGCTGGTAAATACTCCAATTCCTTATTTTTTGACCCCCCAATTGTCGAATCAAACTCTTGGAAATAATCTCTTTTTGTTTCCTGAAACACCACTATGTCTGCTCTAACCCTCCTCCACATATCTTTAACTGCTCCTCTTTTCACTCCCCCCTAAACCCCTCACATTCCAACTTAATATCTTCATAGATTAACTATTTCCGTCACTCCCGAATGGTGGCCTCTATACTTCTTCCTTTTGTACTGCACACTCCACTGGGAACTCCTATTTTCACTAGACTCTACCCCACCTACTGGACTCCTCTCATCTTTCGAACTCTCCTCTCCTCCTTTGCTGTAACTTTCCACCCTCTCTCTGTACTCCCTTACCGTTGTTGCGATGGGGATATGTTCCCCATTCTTCCTACTACCTTCTAATTGGAACTCCAATGCAAATTCTGGCGTACCCTCCCAAACAGATTTTTTGTGCTCACTTTCTTCATCACTCCCTACCTTGAAAGAACACCCAACCTCCTGTATCCTCACTTGAGAATCTTCTGACAAGTTAACCCCACCCTGAAACTGGGAAAGTGATAATGGAGAGTCTCGGAGAGAGAGAGACCTATACAAACCATTCTGCAGTAAACCGTTATCATAAAAATCAGAGGGATGATTAATCAAATGGCACAGGAATCCAACAGGCATACCTGGGCGTACTGAATTGTGCATATCTTCCTTTTGTTTGAGAAAGGACGGGGCTTTGCACCTAATTGGCATGGAAGAAGACACTGACTGTTCAATGGGAGAAGGCACGGTCGAGACATGATTGCCTTTATCTGGATCAAAACTGCAGATACTATACAGAGAATTGATTATAGCTTCATCGTCCCAAATGTGACCACCCTGTGTGCAAGTAGCAGTTGGTGTATCCTCCTTGGCTTCTTTCGTATTTGAGTCTCATTCCTCCTCCGAACTTGACACTTTTTCATCTATGGCTTCGCAGACCTCATTTCCATCGTCAGAACATTCATAATCCACAAGTTTAACAGCTGGAAATACCTCTTTCCTTTTATGGCTATCCGGACCAATTGTACCCATCTGCATCGGAAACCCATCTGAGAATATGTCCATAGTAGCCGGAGAAGAAGATGAATTAATCGAAATGAAATTGGACGAGGGAGGATCGCAGACGAGGTTAGGGAATGATCCGGCAACCGTTGAATAACACCCCCTTTTCGTGACATTTGAAGAAGATTTCTGTTTTGATTGAGAACTGATTCTGGTCTGTATTCTCGTCCGAAGCTCTGATACCGACGCAAAACCCAGTTTAGCAAAAGCCTTTCGTACCACTTTTTCTACTCTCTCTCTCTCTCTCTCAATGCATTATGATCCTCCTCCTCCTCTTCCGGTGTTTCTCCTTTGCTGTTTTCAGTCGATCATCACTGGTCGACTCCTTCCTTAACCTCGTTGCCGACCTCGAGAGACAAAATCACCCTCTTCCTCTTCCCATCGAACTAGATCTGCCTTGTGGGCTTTGAGATACCTTTCTAAAACTCATATATCTTCATTGGATTGCTGGAAAGGCCCAACCTCCCATGGGCCCACTGGGAAAGCCTGTGCGGCGAGATGCCCACATTCAGTAAAGTTTCGTTTGCTAGGCCCACGCCCAACACTGTTGCACTCTAAGTTTGAGTTCGAATTAGATTCTGGCGCCATATTAAAAGCCTCATCTTCTTGGGCCCCACAACCCTTACAACCGTCCCTCAAAGCCAGATTATTATTCAATCTCCTCTCCCCACGTGGCCTTACACTCCTGCTGCTGTCCCCCTCTTCCAAGTCGTCTTCTCCGATGCTTTTTACCGGAAAATCTAACAATCCTGAGCTTTCCAGTAGTTTTACCGGAAAATAATTAAAAGTCTCAAATCTACTCGAACCGTCCCAAATCACGATCTGTCTGGGTATTTTCCTGTAGCATACTTCATTAACTTGAATTTCAGCTCTTCCCATACCATTCTCCATCATATCGATCTTCCCAACGTCAACCAAACCTCCACACATCTCCTCGATAAACTTCAGAGTATGAACAGCCAATAGTTGGACCGGAATCCCCTCTACAACCATCCATATTCCTATTTCTGAAAAGGGGCCAACAGAAATCCCTTCGCATAATGGCCATCTAACCATAGTGATCTTCATTTGGTTATCCAACAGAATATGGCCGATTTGTGCAACACCACCAGCATCAACCTCTGATTTTGTAAACAAAGTAGTCGTGTTCTGGTTAATCGACGCTATCTCCCCTAGTTCCGTTCCTACACATTCAAAGGAAATTTTTTTCCTTTACTTTGTACCAGTCTGTGCAGGGCCAGTTTGTTACAACTTTGAGCGCAAATGCCCACCTGACGAACGTTGGGCAAGAAGCTACCACCGGACTCCATCCTGGGTTAGAAGCCCCTCCAGTAACTCTGTTACTTTTGATTAGAGCCTCAAATGACTGATCCTTCTTGACTCTCTGTTCCTTCTCAAATTTCAATAATATTCTGAACTCTGCCATTGTTAATTTTCAGCACTTCAACACAGGAATCTACAACATACTTCCATCTCTTGTGCAAGTTTTCTTTTGGCATGAAAATCATCCCGTGTCTAGCCTCATTCCTGATTGACGTAAGTTTGAGAAATTCGCCTCTGTTATTTTTCTGTTTCTCCAGAATTAACACTCTTCCAGCAACTTTGAGAAATTCGCCTCTGTTATTTTTCTGTTTCTCCAGAATTAACACTCTTCCAGCAACTCTTGACGAACCCATGAAACCCCCTATTCCAATTTTCTGGTTTATGCCCTCCATTTTTTGACAAACCATTCTATTTCTTCACCTTGCATCACAATCCAACTAGACAATGGACCACTCCTCTCCGTAATCCTCAACCATTTCTTCTCGTGATTATTACAAAATCCTTCAAACAAGAAGTCTTTTCTTTCGATTCTGAAATTTCTACGACAAACGCCATTACTCCTTTCTTGAGATCGATTGCTATTATCTTCTAGCACACTGACATACGCTCGAGCTTCATCCCTTTGAGTCCTCCCTTCCATCGTTAGAGAGTAGCGAGCACCAGAAAGCAGTGAGTAGTGACAGGCAGCAAAAAGCAGCGACGAACAACGAACAGCGATCAGTGAGCGACGAGCGGCGAGCGGCGAGCGGCTAGCAACGAACGGCGAGCGGCGAACGGCTAGCAGCGAGCAACGAACAGCGAATGGCGAGCGACGAGCGACGAGCAGCAGCGAACAGCGACGAACGACGAACAACGATAATTGACCCCTTTCATCATTCATCCAAAAGTTTCCTATTGCTGCTTGTTGCAACATCAACTGAACGTGAGATTTGATTCTGATTTGTGAGATCTGATTCTGATTTCAAAAATAGAATCTCCTTATTAGTTTTTGAATTGATCTAATCTTCTGAGATCCTTCCATAACAATCTTTTAAACAAATCCAAATCTTCTCATCAAATCTAAATCTCCTCAGCCAATCGAGATCTCTTGGAATTTAGAAAATCCAAACCGAATCTAATTAAGTTTAGTTTGAGTCCAACTTTAATTAGAGTTCTCTCTTTTTAAACGATTGACCAGGTGTAGGTAATCTCCAGCAATATCCTGATATATCTCTGAGAATAACTTGATTTTTGAATTTGAATATCTCTTGAGTATCGTTGCCATGAATGCCAACAAAATAACTAACAGAAGAAAATGCAATCTCCCAATCCACAAGATTTATGCGTATGTGAACCATGAGGGTTAAGTGATTTGCATATTTTTGTGTGACTTTAAACATCTGAGGAAAATCCCTTCCATGTTATCTTCTTTCACTCTTTTCTACTGTTCATTTGGTGTTAATATATTTATTGCTAATATATTGGCATTATAAATCCAAAGTTACTTTGTCAAGTTATAAACTATGATATGCTGGTAGACACTCTAGAACACTTGAACATCCTTGACTCATTTTACAAGTTCCCAACACCTCAGTCAAAGTTTCTGCTTTATTGGAAGTTTGGAACCTCCCTTAGGGATGCCAGATGCCAAGACACTGATGATGTCATCGTGACATGCATTGGCACTTGTCAAAAGGCACCATGCCGCGCCAAGATGTGGAGCTGTGTCAAAATGCTGAAACCTACCAATTCCTTAGTTTAGCGACATTCTGGAATCATAGCTTATGAATAATGAAGTATGAAATGTGTCTGTTTAATGGATACTTAATAGATATAAACAGGTTTACCTAACCTGAACTAACTTCAGACTTCACATACTACTTTAAACCAGTAACCAGTATGTTTACCACAGAGCTAAATAGGACGTCATAAATTTATAAGCTTAGTACAAGCAATCTGGGACAACAATTACATACACCAAGAAACCAAAGGCACATAACTCATTCATGATGTTAACAAATATGCTCTGAACTTGGCAGCAGTGAAGAGTGAAGCCAATATGGCAATTCCTCATGGTTCGATGTAAAGATTATAACCATCAACCTGAAATGCACAGTATATTGCTACTATTATATATTTAATTTTTCTTTTTGAACAAAATAACTTCTAAAAGCATAACTTTTCAGTCCAACGAAGATTTCCATTTTATAGATTTTCTTCCATTCCTTTTCCCAATAAGAAATTTTAGAAGGAAACTTCATAAAATGTATAAAACTAGTATCCAGATGACATATAATAGGGCATGAAGTTAGCTAAAACTGCTTTCACTTTAAGTTGTAATTTATTACGGCATTGATACAGAGTTATCAAACTTGAACTAGACTCCGTGATTGCTGAATGCAACGCCAGCTTGGCTAGAATGGTAATATGCACTTCATTCTTAACTCCAGGAACAGGAATTTAGGTCAGGTGCAGCCTGACAGTTACATTTTTTTTTTTTTATGAATTACGATGATATATAAAGAGAGCAAAAAGAATGTACAAGATGTAGCTCACATAGCTGATCGACTACAAAACCCAATATATATGATTCTTAAGCCTGACAGCAACATTGGTTTCAAGTTTCAGTCAAAACCATAATGTCTAAGTTTCGAGGGGGTCCGGTGTGAACACACACCAGTCAATAAAATACTTATCGTCATCCAGGTTTTGAGCAAAAACCAGAAACATATCAAGTGGTTTTGACAGTCCCAAAAACCAGTAAATTTCAGTTGTGCTATAAAAACTAAACCTTCCTCGACAAGAAGACCCTTCTTTTCCTCATTTCTACTCAAATGCTCTTAAAACCATTAGGGTTGCTTCTGCCTATCCAATTCTTTGATCAAAAACATAATTTTGTTGAGATTTGAATGGGTCCACAAATTGAAGCCTATTCACCTGAATTTTTTTTTTTTTTTTTTAAATTCAATGTGAGTTTTTCTCAATTTCTTCAAATAAGATGTTTCTTTGCTCCCTCCCTCCTTTCCTTTCCTAAATGTCTCAGTCTCAAGGGGTCTGATATGAAACCACACCAGAGTCAATAAAATACTTGGTGTCGTCCACGTTTTGGGCCAAAACGAGATACATTCAAGTGGTTTTGATGGTTTCGAAAAACCAATAAGTTTTGGTTCTGGTATAAAAACCATACCGTTTGTTGACAATAAGACCCCCCCTTCCTTTCCCCATTTCTACTCAACACTCTTAAAACCATTAGGGTTGTTTTTTCCTATCAAATTCTTTGATCAAAAACATAAATTTGTTAAGATTCGAGTGGAATTGGAACCTATACACCTGAATTTTTTTATATTTTTTCATTCAATGTGAGTTTTTCTCATTTTCTTCAAAAAAATTGTTTGTTTGTTCATCTGATTGCTCCCCTCCCTTCTTCCCTATTTGATGGTCCCAAAAACAAGTAACTTTCGGTTATGGTATAAAAATAAAACCTTTCACGACAATTCTTTTCCTCATTTCTACTCAACACTCTCTAAATCAGTAGGGTTGTTTTGCCTATCCAATTCTTCGATCAAAAATATAAATTTGTTGAGATTTGAGTGGATCCATACAAATTGAAACCTATTCTTTTTCTTTTTTTAATTCAATGTGAATTTTTCTCATTTTTTTATTTTTTTCCTATCCAATTCTTTGATAAAAAAAATAATAAATAAATTTAAAAAAAAAAAACTTAATTTGGTTAAGATTTGAGTGGTTCCACACAAATTGAAATTTTTCACAAAAATTTGTTTGTTTCTTACTATTCAATGTGATTTTTTCTCATTTTATTCAAATAAATTGTTTGTTTGTCCATTTGTTTGCTCCCTCCCTCTTGTGTGTGTGTGTGTGTGACTTTTACTTAAATCAATGTGTTATGAGATTTTTTGGCGGTTTCTTTTTTCCTTTTTTTTTTCCACTTATGAGATCTTTTGGGTGTTTTTGTGCATCCGTGATTCTTTTCTTAGATTTGAAGAAAATATATTGGCTCATTTAATTATATGGGTGCTATATTTTGTACATTTATTTGAAGAAAATTTATTTTTTGTATAACTTTTTTAGTACCACACTAGAATTATCCGCTAGGAATGTATCCTAATTTTTTGTACATTTTTTTTGTACCCCATTCTAGACCTAGTCCCTAGGAATCTATCTCAAGTTTAAAGCTCCATCACTTCCTCTGACCTAGCCCCTACGCTAGGGCCTTGGAATCAACCCTAAGTTTAGCGATCCTCCCCACCTCCCCTAATCCTAGCCCCAAGAAATCCATCCTAAGTTTACCGCTCCCTAGCCCCTATGCTAGGCCCTTGGAATATACCGTAAGTTTACCACTCCCTCCCCCCTCCCCCCTCTTTGTGTGTCTCTTTCACTTAAATCAATGTATTGTGAGATCTATTATCTTGATGTATGAGATCTTTTGGGGGTTTTTACACATCCTTTGTTATATTTGAAGAAATTGTTGGTTTTTTCTAATTTTAGGGGTGGTATATTTCTTTTTTGCACAATTTTTTTGGTACCACACTCTAGGCCTAGCCACTAGGAATCGACCCACCTTACCGTAAAGTCTACCCACCTTTTCTTTGAGGAGTTAATGGTGAAGGTAGAAACCGACCTCAAACCCCGAGTGTGACAACACTAGGCTTTACCACTTCGACAACTCAGTACCTTCAGTTTTTTGCACATTCTTTCCTAGATTTTAAGACAAATTTCTTAGCCTATTCCTCATGGAGTATGTGTGTGTGTGTGTGTGTATATATATATATTGGGTGTGTTTTATGTTTTCAAAATCGTATGATTCAAATCAAATCGCAACCAAATTGACTTGAACCCACCCTTGAATTGCAAAAGACTAAGATTTGTACATTGCAGATTTGAATTCAATGTTCAGATCATGAATCGTACATGATCAATCATAAGATTCAATCAAATTGGATTTGGCAACTACTTGTGGTCTATGAATCTGGTTAACAATGGGAATGAGGGTCAGGCCTTTATGGCTTCCTTCACTTATCGGATCAGTCAAACTGAACTTTGATATGTCTTCGTTCGGGAACCCAGGTCCATCCCACACGGATGGTATCTTTAAAGACCACGATGGTCACATTTTGCATACATTCTCGGGTCCTGTCGACGAGGGTGACCACGTGCTGAATATGGACTGGTATAAGGGACGCCATTATTATCGGGTTTAGCTCTTTGGAGGTGGAGGGAGATTCTTCTTCAGTGTTATTGTGGATGACTGCAGGGAATGACCTCGGAGATTCACAACATTTGGTTCAATTGACTGATCGCTAGGTAGTGGTATGAACATCTCAGTATCTCATTCTTACATGTGCTCAGAAATGTGAAGGAGCTAGCTGATAGACTGGTGAGAGGAGGGTGAATCAAAGGGAGCTATTCTCAGGCATGCCGACAGAGGAGATGATTCGGGATGTTGGATGAGTTTTTCTTGTGACAGGAGAGGATAGATATTTGTTGATGACCGTGGGCCTTTTAGAGTATTTTTTAATGTAATTTTTATAAATATTAAATAAAGACTTAAATGTATAATTTAATAAATATATACCTTATTTAAAGTAGTGCAAAACCATTCATGTTTCGTTTTATACGATAGGGTTAGGTTTTTCTTCTCTTCCACAAACCCTAGGCATAAATAATTTGATTTCTTTATTATAAGACATCAAATCTATGGAGTTTTCTCTAAAAGCACTCCACAAACAAAATGCTTTATATGGAGCTAATTGTTCATAGTTAAAGGTGACATATTACTACATCCAAGTATGATAACTTTTTCCCTTTTTATGAAAAACAGAAACTTTGTTGAAAAAAGTACCAAGTTGGTACAAGAAGAACCCAAGAGCCCAAAGATACAATTTTTCCTCATTCTACTGATTCTCTTTTTGGTATTTTTGTGCAAATCATTAGATAAGTGAGCTCATTAGTTTCTTAATTTGAGAAAATACCGTGTCGAGTAGAAATTGTGAAGTGAATGACTATTTGAATTAAAAATTTCACTCTGTGCATTGTCAACTTAACAGTCCATATTCCATATTTCATAGCCTTTTTGGGGACCTGGAAAATTTAGATATTAGCAATAGGATATGCGAAAGCTGTCTGCTATACAAGTGATGTAGACAACATTCCTATTTAAAGTAGACACCCAATAGACCTTTCATCAAAACACAAATATCGTCAACTATTAGCAGAAATTGATAGTAGACTACATTCCTAATTATAATAAAAGTTCTCAGTATCTTGCACTATTTAAGTATCAATATCCTGAAATATCCCACAGATTCTTGACAATTCCTATCTGTGGCATAACATTCTAAGATGAAAAGCAGCATATAGATCAAACTGTGGAACATATACAATGGAGTAAATTGGCAGTATTTCTAGCTAAGAATATATTATATTAGAGGTGTATACATTACCTCATGTTCAAAAGATCTTATCCTCAACGGGAATATGAGTATGTCCCTGTTCAGAGTTGGTGAGAATTAATAGACAAGCCATTGTCCAATACATTGAGTTGCCCCGATATATTGGCCTTGCAGGTCGGACACATAAAACCAACTGAATCCGGTTGTGTTTCTGAAGTGACAGCATCAAGGTTGAACTCCATTCTGCACCATACACACACTGTTGTCAGCTGATGCCCAGCAGCTATCTTTGGTAGAATTGATTGCCATTCAAACGGAATGGAGGAATCAATCCTTTGATCCATCGCCGCCTCATATTCCAACTCCATGGATACCTCTGGAACAGAGCTGGAGTCTTGCCCCGTCAAAAAATCAAATGTCGGAGGTTCTATGTCATCCAATTTCAGCTCTTCAAACCCAGAAAAAGTGTCAAGCTTTTGGTTTACACTACAGAATTCATCTTCTCCCTGCTCATTGAAAAATGAACTGCTCTATCAATTTGACTGAAACAAAATGAAGGCACCTAAACTTTTCATTAATATGGCCTAGAACAAAAGAGTAATTGGTCGTTTCTAAGTATAAGTGAAGCAGAACAACAAGCATATGAAACTTATATAATAAGCAAGATACAACACAGCAAGATATATGTATATAACTTGCAAGACTTAAAGAGTGGACAATGCTGAGACTAGAGGAAATCAGATACAAACAAAAGTAGGCTTACATGGTTTGTGCATGTAAAATAGAGATCTAATTGTAGCCCCAAAAGGGAACAAAAAAAACTAGTAGGTTTACATGGCTTGTGCATGTAAAATAGAGACCTAAGAGGCACCTATGAGAAGGTGCAAGGGATGGATATTGAAGGATCAAAAAAGACTGGAGGAAAACCGGAAAAAACATAGATGGAGTTGGTCAGAAATGACTTGATTAAACAATATGACTGCAGATATGGTTTTTCTTTTTTTTTTGATCGATAACGAAAAAAAAAATTCATGAGAAGAAAGAGATAAGCTGAAAAGTGGAAAAGAAAATGATGGAAAATTACAACAGAAGAACAGAAAATAAGAAAGGATCTAAAAAATTGGTGTTGCTGACCCAACTAGGTGGGACCAACGTTTAAAGGGTCGGGACCAGGGACCGGACCGGACCGGTCCTACCCGGTCACGGACCGACCGGTCCAGTACAGTCCGGTCTGGTACAAAAATTTTGGACCGGCTATTAAAATTTCAAATTAAAGAAAAAATCGGACTACCAGTACCAGTCGAAACCGGTCTGAACTGTCCAATACACAAATTAAAAAAAAAAAAAAAAGAAAAACAATTACCAGACCGGTTGTACCGGCCAGTCTAGACCAGTACCGGTTGTACCGTCCGGTCCATAACCCCGCGATACTAATGTTTGTATTGCTGTTTGGGACCGTTGAGGTACGGTCCTAGTACGAACCGGATCGGTCCGGTCCTTTAAACCTTGGTTGGACAAGACTTGTCGTTGATGTTGATGTTTAATTTTGAGAAAGATTACCAAAAAATAAAAGTTATAACCACTAACAAAACTGCACTTGTACAATACATAGAAAGTACTAATAAAAGTTAAAACACAGTCCAGCACTTATCTTCCTATTTAAGTATGTATCCAAATTTTCAGAAAGGTGAATGCAAATGGCAGGAAATTTGAAGAACAAACAAGGAGATAAGATCAAATCCTTTACACAGATTTTCTGTCATAGGACAAGTTGGTTTACACAATAGTGAAGAATTAAAAGGAGTTACTTCTATGAGCAATTCAATGAAACTTTCAAGAATCAAGAGAAGCTGTAACAAGCAAACTAAACAAAGGCAGAGACTATTTGCTAACAAGCACTATTGATTTACTTTTAATTGTCAAGATATCCTCGTGCTGGTCGACAGAAACATATTGTATACTCAAAAAGGGTATAAATAACTTGATCTTCATACCTTATCTGAAATCATGTTGAAGGTAGGGAAGCAAGCTAATGATAGCACTACTGGTGATGAAGAGTCAGCAATCCCACTCTGCAGTACATTTACTTCATCAGTTCTCTGCGCTGTCTCAGCTACAACACTCACATCTGGTTCAACATTACCACTGCCAAAACCAGTTTTCAGCTCATCATTCCTCATTTTTTCAGCTTTCTCAAATTTGGAATCATCTAGGGATAAAAAATCAGCAATTCCACTATGCAGTTTATTTTCTTCATCAATTGTCTGTGCTGTTTCAGCTAAAACATTCATATTTGGTCCAGCATGACTGCTTCCAAAATAAATTTCCAGTTCAATATTCCTAGTTTTTTCTGCATCATCAAGCTTGGGATCCTCTTTGATGTAAGTGAAATCCCCATTCATATTTTTTTCAACACTAACAAATTGATTGTTTTCAGATGGAAAAACTAAACAATTTTCAATACTTCTTTCCTGCTTAAGTTCAGACTTGTCAATATCATCAGTTGCACCAGCAAGAACCTCTTTTCCATCTAAAGTATCAGAAGGAACAATTTTCCCATTATCAGTTACGGGAGTTTCCGGATTCAAACAAGAACCAGGTTCAACACCCACAATATTGCTAGCCTCGTTAATCTTATCCGCTTTTGCATCAACCATCTTGTAGCTGATACAATGCTGATCACAAGAATCATCAACCAAAGCTTCATAAATTTTGTTAGCCTCCATATTCTGTTCACTACAAGGAGTACAGAAATTATCTCCATGATTGAATTTAGCAGTAAGGATTTCTGGACCAGCATCCACATCCGTTTTGTAATGAGGAGATCCAGCATCTGTTTCATTGCTAGGTGTCGAGTAATTTGCTCGAATAGAACCCTTGTCGATGTCAACTGCATTTACCTTAGTATGAAGGCCAATATTCTGCACACAGTTAGACTTCACTAGAGGAATTTCTGGACTTTCATGTGTCTCATTTTTATTATGAGATTCAGCATCTAGTTCTTTGTTATTAGTTTTGGCAAAAGTTGCTGGAGTAAAACTTCCTGGGTCAGGACCCAACTCCATTTTGCAATGAGGAGATCCAGTATCTGGTTCATTGTCTCGTTTGGCGGAATTTACTGAAATAAAACCCTTGTTATTGTCAACTGCCTCTACCTCTGTATTAGAATTAAAGTTCTGCTCAAGGTAAGGCTTTACAAAAGGAATTTCTGGACTAGCATATGTCTCAATTTTACTATGAGAAGACCCAGCATCTGCTTCTTTACTATTAATTTCGGGAAAAATTGTTGGAGGAAGAATTCCTGAACTGATTTCCATGTCCATTTTGCAATGAGGAGATCCAGTATCCGGTTCATCATAAGGTTCAGAAGAATTTGCTCGAATAGAACCTTTGTTGATGTCAACTACATCTACCTCAGTGTGAGGACCAACATTCTGCTCATCGTAAGATTTTGTAGAAGGAATTTCTGGACTGCTATGTGTCTCAATTTTCCAATGAGAAGATCCAGCATCCTGTTCATTGTTAATAGGTTTCGCAGAAGTAGCTGGAGTAGAAACCTTGTCAATGTCAACTGGTGCGTCCATCTTAGAGACACTTAAAGGCACTCCACCCAAGGAAGAAGGTTCAATACTCCTTTGTAAAGTCATTTCACCAGGTAATGCTTCATTACTCCTCACAAAGTTCCTCACATGCACGCCAACATGACCATTGTAACGATGCCTTTCATCGAATATCTTATGGCAGAACTGGCATTCAAATTTACCATCTTTAATTATTACTCCATCACAAATGGATGTTCCAAGTCTCAACCTCTTCTGAGTCCTCTGATGAGATGATAACAAGTGCTGCAAATATGCATCCTTTTCATCAAAGGTCGTGTTGCATTTGTGACACTCTAAAAGGTCTCGTATTTGAACCTCTGCCAGATTCTCAATCCCCAACAAATCCATGTGGTTCTCACGATCATGGGACACAGAAGTAATGGGTGATGCAGAATAGCACATAAGGTCATCCTTTCTACTATCTTCTGTAAAATTAAGACCTGCAGTCTGTTGCATATTCCATAAATCAAAAGGAATAGAATTAACCGGGATCAATAAAAAATACAATAAATAAATGAACAATGGATATGGACTTACAGTTCCGGAACCCAATTTGGAGGCCTGCTGAATATTCTCAACACCATGACCAGAATTTGACTGGCTTGCTTCTTGAAGTTCCCAAAATGAAAGCAAATATGAAGAGATGTCCTTGCAGGACACAAATTGCTGCCCGTTAGGACTGCATGATACCAAATTAGAAAACAAGGTGAAAGTAGGTACCATGCAACCAGTAAAATAAAAATTCAGGAGCTGTGGAAGCCAAATAGACGGAGTAGCATAATAACATGTATCATATTGCTTTGTATTTGTCATTCTATATTAAGGGCATATTAGTCATTTGTACGGTCATTTATCAACATATTGGGAGGGCCAACCAGTCTAACCAACAATTCCCCTTTTGTCTCTTTCTTTTCTTCATTTTCTTGTCTTCCCTTTCTTACAGAATCCTAAAGGCGACATGTTAATAGAGAAAAAGTCATCCTGCAACTGATTCTACTTTCTTCTTTCTACTTCTTCTTTTCTTTCTGTTCTCCTATTTTCTAGTAAGGTGTGTGTGTGTGTGTGTGTGTGTAGATCAGTTACACCACTTTTGGTAGCTCTCCTCATTTTTTAGCTTCTCCTTCAGTGTGGACAGCAACCAGTATGTTTACTGGTTTCATAGGTGCTGGGTGTGTAAATGTAATAGTATCCTTCTTTGATTATTGGAAGCAAAAAAGAAGGGTTTCTTCTACTTGAAGAGTGCTGGATTGTGAAGATTGCATTGGGAAGGAATTTCCCTGATGTGGTTAATAGTGAAGGCTTCAGTACACTCTGAAATATATGCAGTAATCTTCTAAATTTGCTCATATTGTCATCTAATGCAGCGTCGCAATCATATTTGGTGCTAAATCAGGTCAGTGTGCTGTGTTACTGATGCTTCTATTGCTTCTGTGTGTTATTGCTGGAGGTGGCAGCACTTGGCTGTGCAGAAGGTTATGTGCTGTTGCCTATCACACTCATAAGGTGTTCGCTTATTGGTTATTGCATTTGTTCATGTCAGTGGACAGAGTGCACAAAAGATGTTTGAACGTTGGTTGTTGTTGGTGTGTTTAGTCTTTGTGGTGTGTCTGGACCATGGCAAGTTCAATTTAAACTACCTATCCAGCAGCCGAATGAGGTTTTAGGTATGCAGCTTACAACCATTAAGTTAAATGGTGTAAATCACCATCTTTGACCCAAATCATTTAAGGTTTTCATCAGAACTTCAGTATGTAACTTCAGGACCACCAGAAAGGACAGAATGAGTATGGTGAATGAATGAAGGACAATGCCTTGTCATGACCTGCCTGTGGAATCGCATGGAGTCAAAAAGAAGTGCAAACATTTGCTTCGTGATACTACATGGAAGTGTCGAATGCACCTTACCCACCACCACCACCAAAACAAAAGAAAAGGAAAGTAGGATGCATTACATGAGATTTACTCTCAAGAAAAGAACACGTCAAGGATTTATCAGTTGTATAGGAATATCTTCATGTGCCAACAAGGTGAGAAGGGCCTGAGTAAATATTATGGCACTTTTAAAGGGATGTGGGGAAGTTATATATCAAACTCTCTTTTGAATTACTTGGAATTTCAAGTGGCCCCTTTTTCTTATTAATAACCAGGAAGAAAAAGACCGTACCAAATACACAATTTGAGGAAAAATTAAAGATTGTAACAAGCCAAAAACAGCAAACATAAAACTACAACATAAAGAGACTGTTTCTCCACTCAGTTAGGAAATCCTCAAACCCAACCCCATGAAAATCCACTAGAATAGAAAGCCAATGAAAAAGGATACTAAGATTGATTTCTTTACTCCGGCCATTTCACTTTCTCTGTCTTCAAATATGTGTCTATTATGCTCCCTCCAAATCACCCAACAGCAAAGGGAGTGAACCACCACAGCCACAAGCATAAATATATCCTATTCGTAAAGAAGCTCCTCTATTCTTCAAGTAATGAATGCATGGTCCTAGACATCACCCAAACACTGCAAATTTCTGAAATATGAGATCCCACAATACCGAGGTGAATAAGCAATGGACCCACAAGTGATCGACTGTCCCTTCCGCCTCCTCGCATAATACACATCTGTTTGGAACTGCCAATCTCTCGCTACAAGATGGTCAACTATTAGTATTTTATTCAGAGCTACGGTCCAAAGGAAGAAAACCACTTTAGAAGGCACTGGCATTATCCAAATGAGCTTGCCCAGGCTGAATAATGGCTGGTCCTCATAGGCAGCTTGGTAAAATGACCAAACTGAGTAGCACCCATTCTTGTTTTTCTCTCACCATCTTCTGTCTTGACCTTCTTCCAAAGGTCAAATTGCATGAATATATTCCAACATGGC
>JAUPMG010023130.1:0-15043 GCA_031762675.1 Pachysandra terminalis | reverse complement strand
TATATAAAGTAATATTCCATAATGGATTCTATTTTTTAATTTTATTTATAATAGTAGTTGGTATTTTTGTAAAAGCATTGTATTTCATTGGGAAGAGAGACTTCATTAAAACGTTTATAATAAATTAATATTTTTTTAGTTTGATTTTCCAACTCTTTTGTATTCTTATCTATTTTTCTATCTTTATCTCACATTTTTTTTTTACAAATCTTTTGATGTATTTTACTTTTTTTCTCACATGTCTAGAGGAGAGTATCAATTGTTTTCTCTTTTTTCTTTTTTTTTTTTGTGGTGTTTTTTCTCTTTTTAATATATTTCTGGAATTTTCTACCACGTAGGACTCTTTCTCTTCCCTTCTCAATTCTAACAAACGAGCATTCTAGCTCCCTAATCCTTTTTTTTTTTTTGCAAAACGCCAAAAAATTGCCTCTGTTTCTTCGATAAGAAGAAAATAATTTAATCAAGATGCTTCCAATAAGCTTTTCCATCCCTATCCGTTCATCTCTCACACTATTAAATAGAAGCAACATCTTCTCCCTCCATTGGAAGTTCTCTTATACTAGGTTGTCTTCTCTCTCTCTCTCTCTCTCTCTCTCTCTCTCTTTCTTCTTCTTCTTCTGTTTAGTTTTTATTTTCAGTTGTTGTGATTGTCAAAGATGTGACAAAAAAAAAACGACATCATCCTACTCTCAAAGGGTTTGATTCATTGGACTTCCTTACCCTTACCCTTACCCAACCACTCTGATCATAAGGAAGTGAGTAAACAACAATCTTAAGCCAACCCTTCTCTATTTGCTTTGATTTATAGGATTACGATACATTTGGTAGTGCTGCCATGAAAACTACAAGTGGTTTTGCTACCTCTTTTGCAGGAGAAGAATTGCAATGGATTTGCTCTTCAATAACCTTAGGTGTAACGTTTTGGTATTGGTTCAACTCCATGCCATCAAGCTGTTTTGCTCTTGAATGGCTCTAGGCTTATGTGGTTGAGCTCCCAAGTGTACGATTTGTCAACAACCTATTGATGACAATAATTGGAACACAACGATTCTTTGCAAGTAAAAATTCGTTGATAAGAATTTAATAAGTATATTTGCTTGAAATGATTTATCCTAGATTTTGTTTCCTTTTATTTCTTAGTATTTTTTTAATCATATGATTGAATCAAACAATGATGCTAGGTTTTTTTTTTTTTCATTTTTCTTTCTTTCTTTCTGTTTACTTTTACTTTTCTTTTTCTTCTTTTTTTACCCAAAGACATATAACTCTTTCTCTCATACATTTTTCCAAAGGTGTCTTGGTTTTTCTCAATAAGACACTATGGGTGCAACTCTCTCTCTCTCTCTCTCTCTCTCTCTCTCTCTCTCTCTCTCTCTTATGTTTTTCGAAAGGTGTCTTAATTTTTCTCAATAAGACACTAGGGGTGCAAGTCCTCTCTCTCTCTCTCTCTCTCTCTCTCTCTCTCTCTCTCTCTCTCTCTCTATTTTTCACAATAAGACACTAGGGGTGCAACTCATGTTGGGTTGGCATCAACCCAAGACCAAACTAAAGTTAGTGAAGAATGGCCCAAAATCGTATCAAACTGAATTGAAAATCAAATCAAAGCTTTATGTATCCGGATACCAAACCAATCCTAGCCAATCAGGATCTGATACAAAAGTGAAGGATCGATAGTAAATTTCAAAGTAAAAAAAATTGGACTGGACTAGATCGCTAGTACTGCTAGGGGTTGTTTGGGACCGGTTCAGTCCATTTCTCGATCTCCTAAAACTTTTAAACCTGAGTTAGTGTCTAAATCTATTTACCCGTGCGTGCACGGGTATCTTGCTAGTATATACATATATAAATACAGAAATATATCTATATTGATGTAGTTCGGTTTTGATTTGGTTTATATATATATACATTTTTGTTTGGTTTTGGTTTGGTTCATTTTAATCAAGCCAGCTAAAAACCAAATCAAACTAATTTGGTTTTTTATTTTTCAACCCATAAACAAACCAAAATGACTAAACTGACCATGATCGAAAAGGAATTGTTCTGGTTTGATAAAATTCAAAGTTCAATGAATTCTCCGTATCTATCTCATTGAGATTGCTGAATATATATAAAAACGATTTACATATGAGATCCCTTGATTGTGGGGATTCAATCCTACATACATAGATACAAATCTACAAATATAGAAACTTCCTAATATACATGTTCAACTTTTAGAAGCTGTCACATTTAGAAACAGAGCTGTTACACAGCATTTAGAAACTCTTAATTTTAGAAACAATCTAATACTCCCCCTCAAGTCCTCAAGTTGGCGTGTGGATGTCAAGAACACCCAACTTGCGAATGAGATTGTGAAATTGGTCTTTACCAAGGGGATTAGTAAAAAGATCAGCTAATTGATGTTTGGTGAATGTGCTTAGTTTGTTCATGGAAGACAGGATTAGCAACAATATGAAGGGCAACCTGAATGTCACAGAACAAGAGGGCAGATTGAGGGTGTGAAACGCCTAAATCACGAAAGAGGTATAGAAGCCAATTAATTTCACAACTGGCATTCGTCATAGCACGGTATTCAGCTTCAGCAGATGAACGAGAGACAGTTGTTTGCTTCTTGGTTTTCCATGAGATGGGAGAGTTCCCTACCATAGTGCAGTAACTAGTGAGTGATCATCGAGTTTCAAAACAACTTGCCCAATCAGAGTCACAATAGACTTTCAACTGAAGTGGACTTGTGCTAGAAAGGAGAAGACCTTGTCCTGGTGTCCGTTTCAAATATCGAAGTACACGAAGAGCAGCATCTAAATGAGGTTTTCTTGGCTGATGCATGAACTGACTGAGTATATGAACTGAATAGACAATGTCGGGTCTGGTTATGGTGAGATAGATAAAACGACCCACAAGACGACAGTAACGAGCCAGATCATCTAAAGGAGGACCATCTGTAAATGTAAGTTTCAAATTCTGCTCCGTTGGAAAATCAGTTGTCAGTACCCAAGGAGACCCATATCATCAAGAATCTCTAGAGTGTACTTTCGTTGTGACAAATAAATGCCATTACGAGCGCATGCAACTTCAATACAGAGAAAATATTTAAGATGACCAAGATCTTTCAAATGGAACCGACTATGAAGAAATGACTTTAGATCAGCTATAGAAGTAAGATCATTACCGGCAACTATGATATCATCAACATAAACAAGGACCAATGTAAAGGAGGCACCCTCACCATGTGTGAACATAGAATAATCAACTCTAGATTGTTTAAATCCACCATCGAGAAGAGCACTTGAAAACTTTGAAAACCAGTTTCGAGGTGCCTGTTTGAGGCCATAAAGAGATTTGTTAAGACGTCATACTCGATCCTCCCCCTTTCTAGCAAATCCTTGTGGAATGGTTTATATACACTTCTTCGGCAAGATCACCATGGAGGAAGGCATTATGAACAACGAGTTGATGAAGCTCCCAATTAAGAGTGGCAGCAACAACAAGTAAGCAACGAGCAGTAACTAATTTTGCCACATGTGCAAAAGTCTCATGAAAATCAATGCCTTCTTGTTGATTATAGCCTTTGGAATAGACCCATCAGACTTGTACTTTGTAGACCCATTTACAACCTATGGGTTTCTTGCCTTGTGGTAATGGAGTTAGAGTTCAAGTGTTATTTTGCTCTAATGCACGAATTTTCGCAGCCATGGCATCACACCATTTCGGGTCCTTCATAGCTTGATTAAAGGAAGTGGGTTCTGAAACAGAGGAGATTGCTACAAAAAATGCATGGTGAGATAGAGATAACTTAGAGTAAGAAAGAAAATCAGAGATGGGATAAGATGTACCTTTCTTAGACGTTGTCATCAAATCCAAAGATGGAGCGGAGCAACTGAGTAGCAATGAAAGTCGTGAATACGAGTAAAAGGTTGTGGGACACGAGATGAACGGCGGAGAGTAGAAGGCTGGGTAGAGGATTGTCTACCGATGGTGACTCAGCTAAGGTAGGAACAACTGTGTTTGGTTGGTTGAAGGTAGGAGTAGGTGAACTAGATTCATGAGGTCCAGAATTCAAGTTGTTAATGGGTGGTGAAGCAAAGAGATCTGGTAATGCCACGGGTATAACAAATGAATAATTTTGATCTGAAAAGGTTTTGAAAGGAAAAATATCATCATGAAAGATGACATCCCGAGAAGTGAAGATTTTTTGTGAATCTAAATCAAACACTTTAAACCCTTTGTGACCAAATGGATAGCCCACAAAGATACAAGGTATAGCCCGGGGGTCAAATTTTGTGCGATACCACTAGTAATTGTGGCATAACAAAGACACCCTAACACCCGTAAGTTGTTATAGGCAGGTTTAGCATGGAAAAGCACTTCATATAGACTCCAACCTGAGAGAAGTGGGGTAGGAGTGCGGTTAATAAGATCTGCAACAATCATATGATAGGCAAATTAGCTTGAAAGCAGAGAGCATGAGCAACATTGAGTAGGTGACGATGTTTTCGTTCAGCAATACCATTTTGTTGTGGTGTGGCAACACAACTGTGTTGACGAACAGCACCCAAGTCTTGAAAGAATGACCGCATATCAAATTCAATACCATTGTCAGTTCGGATTTGTTTGATTTAACAGTTGTATTGGGTCTGAACTAAAGAGAAAAATGATCGTAAAAGGTGTCTAGTCTCAGATTTATGGCACATTAGATAAACTCAAGTACATCTTGTAAAATCATCAACAATGGTTAAGAAATAATGTGTTCCTGAAATAGGGGGTATGGAGTACCCGTCCCATATATATTTCAATGTATTAATTGAAAAGGTTTTGTAGATGATATAGAACTTGAAGGAAAAGGAAGGCGAGATTGCTTAGCCTTTGGACAAATATCACAATGATTATTATCAGAAATAAAAATACCTGAGACAGATTTAGCTAGAAGTTTTAACGGAGTATCAGAAGGATGACCAAGACGCCTATGCTAGAGTTCTGAGGAATGCTTGCTAACAGCTGAGTTGATAACAGGACTGGTGGAGGAGGTAGAAAAATAATAAAGGCCATTGCGTTCCTTACCTGCTCCAATCATCTTCTTCGATGCAAGGTCTTGAAAGATACATGAATCAAAATAAAAGGTCACAGAACAATTCAAGGCACGAGTAAACTTGCTAACAGAGATAAGATTAAAACTAAAAGTGGGAACACAAAGGACATCATGTAGTGTTAAGGAAGATGAAAGTGAAATTGATCCCATATGAGAAACAGGTGCAAGATTACCATCGGGTAATTTAACAGGCTCCATGGAGGAGTGTGAAGTAGTAGAAAAAAGGGGTGTGCTAGAATTGACCATATGGTCAGTAGCACCCGTATCAATGATCCAGGGCAATGGTTGGTTAAAGGCAGAGAAAAAAAGGGAAGTACCTGCAAGGTTTGTGTTTGATTGTGAAGTACCTACTTGGTGTGCCATTGGCTGGAAATTACCAGCATTAAGAAGTGCTAAAAGCTGACGACACTGATCTGGTGTGAAAGGCATGTTGGCTTGTGTGGAATCCAGAGTCTCGGCAGAAGGGAATGTGGCCTTATTGGCAGTTGGCTGGTTTCCACCATCGTGCAATCTATGACCAGGTGGGTAGCCATGTAAAACATAGCATTTATCAATAGAGTGACCTACCCATCCGCATAAGTGGGGCGTTCACGACAAGGATTACGAAATGGGCCATGGGGAACATAACTATTATGTGTCGGTGCCGTTGATCGATCGGCTGATCTAGCAATGAGAGAGGTTGATTCTGTTAGTTAAGGGGACTTAGTTGCAACCTCACGCTGCTTCTCTTCTTGCAGTACCAAAGAATAAACTTTATTGGTTACAACCTCACGTTGCCTCAAGTAGCCGAGTAGGATTCAATAAGTCCCATAAGAAATTGCATAACTTTTTCTTGGTGTTGATAATAAGAGAGTCTTTAAGGCCCCACATGTGCAGGTAGGCAAGGAACAATAGGACAAAAGTTCATCCCAATTACCTTTTAACTTGGTGAAATACGATGCAATCGGTCCTTAAATAGCCGAGTAGGATTCATTAAGTCCCATCAGAAATTGCATAACTTTTTCTTGGTGTTGATAATAAGAGAGTCTTTAAGACCCCACATGTGTAGGTAGGCAAGGAACGATAAGAAAAAATTTCATCCCAATTACCTTTTAACTTGGTGAAATACGATGCAATCGATAATTGTTCTTGGGAATGAGATGCTATGATCTTCTGGATTTGAAATATCCTTGGTGCATTGCATTGAGAAAGTCTCTCCTTGAGTTCAGCCCAAACTTCATATGATGTATTGGCATAAATCACACTAGTTGCAAGGTCTTTTGACAGAGAGTTCAGTAGCCAAGTGTTTCATGGGTGTTTTTGTGAATAGACACCAAAGTATAATATTATTGATCGACGGGAACCTAAATCAACAAGTGATTGTATCCCATTTCTAGAAGAACTAAAGAGTCAAACTGGTGGACCATCTAACACCGGTCGAAGCAGGCTAAGGAAAATAACAGGTCAATGTGTTAGAGATTCTCCAACCCATAGGGCTCTAATTGAGATTATGACCGAACCTTTTGCAGGCTGCCTACGTACCCAAATAGGGATCAAGTCAGACGTAGTTCAAGGTCTGATAATTTTGGCGGAGATCTCCCCCTTGGTGATTTCTCCTCCTCTGTTTTCCACCCTCGGTTTCAAGGAAAGTGAGCCTCTATTTATAGAGTTAGGAGAAAATTTAACTGCAGTTAGAATTCCTGACGGTGGTTAGAACATTCATCTGGGGTAGTACGCATCATGTACCCCAGTCTCTTAGGTGGACCAATCACAAGCCATTTGGATAATTACAGGTTTGCCACTAAGAGACCGTGACATAGCCTATAACCCCAAATACGGCTAAATGTTGGCAAGCCTCAAGACACCTCGATATGAGCATTGGTGATCAGTAGATATTCGTGGTAACAAAAGCTTTTTAGCCTTGGCATCGTTGAGACTATCTAGTCTTGACACCATTGAGGCTACTAGTCTTAGTACGTTCGAGGTCCTCGAATCTTAGTACTTTTGAGACTGTCTGACCTTCTACGTCGTCGAGGTTCCCTCTAGATGGAGGTGTTCCTTCTACGTCGTTGAGCATCGCTCTGGACTGAGGTAGTATCGTTATGCTGCAATGTATGTATCACCTTCCACGTCGTTGAGCATCGCTTTAGACAGAGGTAGTATTGCTTTCAACGTTGTTGAGCATCACTCTAGACGGAGGTAGTATCACCTTCTACGACATTGAGCATCGCTCTAGACGGAGGTAGTATTGTCTTCAACGTCTTTGAGCATCACTCTAGACAGAGGTAATATTGCCTTCAACGTCGTTGAGCCTCGCTCTAGACGAGGTAGTATCACCTTCAACGTCATCGAGCATTGCTCTAGACGGAGGTAGTATTGCCTTCAACGTCGTTGAGCATCGCTCTAGACGGAGGTAGTATCACCTTCAACGTCGTCGAGCATCGCTCTAGACAGAGGTAGTATCAGCATGCTGCTGTAGAGTATTGACGTCTTACATCTTACAGGGTTGTCTCTCCCCTTTAGGTGTAAATTCATATCGATGTGTCGACGTCTTACATCATTCAAGGCTCTCTCTCCCCTTAGGTGTAAATTCATATCGACGTGTTTACCAAGACGCATCTCTTTGGTAAACGTGAGGCGCACCTCTAAGGTTCTCAAGAATTGGAGGGGCCTCGAGTATGACTTGAGAGGATGTCCGAGCACAAGTGGGGCTCTCAAGAACCGAAGGGGTTGTCCCATCGCAGGTGGGCGCCCCCGAGTATGACTTAAGAGAATGTCCCAACACAAGTGGGGCTCTCAAGAACCGTAGAGGGTGTCCCATCGCAGGTGGGCGCCCTCTAGTATGACTTGAGAGGTATTTCTACATCGGCATCCTATAGTAAAGGAATTTGGCATCCCGCTTTGGAGTGCCTGTTGATATCAGCATCATTGTATATTCATTGTAAGGGTGTTGATCATCCCGTGATTTATGTAATAAAGGGCATCATGGTAGCGCACTACCTTCTCCCTATATCTATGTCTCGGCTGTACATTCCATGAACCGGTTCCTCGAACTGACCAGGGTTCTTCCTTAGGAAGTTCCCGAGGGTTATACCCATGGGTATCAATGGGGATCTTGCTACGTGTCGGTCATAGTCCTGACACGTGGCTGTCTATTATTGGGCTATCTGCTCTTACCATTTTTCATATCTACATTTCAGTCCCCCTGACCACAACGATTATCTTCAAGATATTGGCGTGGTCATGGTATAATATGACTAACGTTGTCACCGTGCGTCAGTCACTGCCCTTAAGCATTGGCGTTGCGTGGAGTATAGAGACGCATCTCTTGGTCGGCATCCCGCCGTGGAGTATTGGCATCCCGTCATAGTGTATAGAGACGCATCTCTTAGTCGGCATCTCGTCGTGGAGTATTGGCATCCCACCATGGGGTATAGAGATGCATCTCTATGATGAATGTGAGGCGCACCTTTATGCCAGCATCCCGCCGTGGTGTATTGGCATTACACCATGAAGTATAGAGATGCATCTCTAAGTCGGCATCCCGTCGTGGAGTATTGGCATCCTGCCATGAAGTATAGAGATGCATCTCTATGGGGAATGTGAGGCGCACCTCTATATTGACATGCCACCGTGGTCATGTGGTAATATGATGGTCATCGTTAGCGTACATTGTTTGCTACTTGGAACAATCTCACAAGATTGGGCCATGCTATTGATCCCGCCCATTTTTTTTTCTTGGGCTTTGGTACATACCCTAGTCCCCACAGGACTTGGTAACCATAAATCATAATCATAGTGCCTAGCGCCACCTCATCTGCAGGATGGAGGCTGCCTTTGACACCCCCTTGCTCTTGGGGTCTAGTGCCAGGTAGTAGTAGTAGTAGTATCAGTTTGACAGGATTGATACAGTAGTATCAATACAACAATACCGATACTAATTATTAATAAATAAATAATTTATTTTCCTGGCGCCACCTCACCCGCAGGCAAGGGCTGCCTTTGATGCTCCCCTTTGCTCCCGAGGTCTGGTAACAGTTCTATTAGTCCAACAGGATTGATATGGTAGTATCAGTACAATAGGACCGATACTAATTATTAATAAATAAATAATTTTTTTTCTGGTGCCACCTCACCCACAGGCAGGGGCTGCCTTTACTACTATTAATCCCCACGGGGTCTAAAATATATTATTTTGACTAAAAAGTCAATAAATTTTGAATTTTTCTGGCGCCACTTCACCCGTAGGCAGAGACTGCCTTTAATGCTCCCTTTATTCTCGGGGTCTGGTAGCAGTACTATTAGTCGAATAGGATTGATACATGTAGTATCAATACAACAATACCAATACTAATTATTAATAAATAAATAATTTATTTTCCTGGCGCCACCTCACTAGCAGGCAGGGGCTGCCTTTGATGCTCCCCGTTGCTTCTGAGGTCTGATAGCAGTCCTATCAGTCTAACATGATTGATATGGTAGTATCAGTACAACAGGACTGATACTAATTATTAACAAATAAATAATTTATTTTCCTGGCGCCACCTCACCCGTAGGCAGGGGCTGCCTTTACTACTATTAGTCCCCACGGGGATAAAAAATATTATTTTGACTAAAAGGTCAATAAATTTTGAAGTTTACTGGCACTACCTCACCCGTAGGTGGAGACTGCCTTTGATGCTCCCCCTTTGCCCCAGTGGTATGGGAACGACTATCGATGTCTCTCTTCGTCCTCCGGTTTGATGCCCTCTTTCTTTGTTTGATTAAGCTACAGAGACAATATGGAGTGAGAGGCATGATTTGGGTTGAGGTGACGTCATATGATAATGTCACCAAATTCCTCAAATCACTTATTTTTTAATCTGCACGTGGTTTGAGTTGATGTGACGTCATATGATAACATCACAAGATTCACACCAATAAATACGATGCTTAAATTCATCAAGTTGTATCATGAAATCTTAATTAATTTTTTTTGAAGTATAGCAACCATCTAATTTTAATAGCCTTGATTTATTGAATTCAGGTGACATCATAGGTTCCTCCAACCCCTTCTTTATGGAGACAAAGCTATGACGTCAACAATGACGCCATAGCATACGCCCTTTACCATTTTTTTTTTTAAAGGCAACAAAGAAAAATACGGAGAGAAAGAAAAAAAAATCGAAACCCCCTCTTTTTTTTTTGTCCAAAACCTTTACTAATATAGGTAATGTAATAGGGTCGTTTCTTTTTTATAAAAGTACATGGCAACAATGCTTTTACCAACATAGGAAACGTGATAGGCTTTTTTTTTTTTCAATCCTTCTTACAGAATTAGGGCAATGACATCAGCAATGATGTCATGGCCTACTCCCTTTTTTTTATATGCCCCTTCTCCCCTTAGTTTGGGTTGAGGTGACGTCATATGGTGATGTCACAGGGTTCCTCCTCCTCATATATATATATATACACACACGTACTTTAATTCGCTTTTCTTCATTGCCTTCCCGCATAAGCATGATGTCATTCCCTCATTGGCATAATGTCATCCTTCAATTTTTTTTTTTTTTGCTTAGCATCAGAGCCTACCTCTAGCTTCATTGGTGTGATGTCATCCCTTTGAATTTTTTTGTTCGACATTCCCGCTCCCGCGGTTTGGTGTTGGTAATATCAGTTCAACATGACTCGTAATATTATCAAGGCAATAAATAAATACTTTATTTACCCGTAAGTGGAGGCTGCCTTTGACGTCCCCCTCTGCTCCTGGGATCTGGGGACAGCCTTCATCGTCCTCCCTGCTCCTGTGGTCTGGGGATTGCGGTAGTAATCCTCACAGGACTTAATTATTTTATGTTTGATGAAAAGTCAATAAATTTTGAATTTTCCTAGCGCCACCTCACCCACAGGTGGAGGCTGCCTTCGACGCCCCCCTCTGCTCCTGGGGTCTGGGGACAGCCTTCATCGCTCCCCCTGTTCATGGGGTATGGGGACTACTACCACAGGACTTAATTATTTTATGTTTGACTAAAAGTCAATAACTTTTGAATTTTCCTGTCGCCGCCTCACCTGTAGGCGGAGGCTGCCTTCGACGCCCCCCTTTTCTCCTGGGATCTGGGGACAGTAGGATCAGTCCCCATGGGATTCCATCAGCAATTGTGTGACATCATGCATGATGTCATACCTTTCATAATATATATATATATATATATATATATATATTTTTTTTTTGTAAGGGCGTCAAAGGTGTGCTGGTAGTGCAACAACACTAATCATATTATCACGGTAATAAATAAATACTTTATTTACCTGGTGCCTCCTCATTTGCTTGGAATCAGCTTCCGACGCCGGTACCAACTCCCACAGAGTTGGGATATGCTGTTGGTGCACCCTGCTCTTGGACTTTGATGCCTGTACCACTCCCACAGGATTGATAAAAAATATCATTCTCTTTTTTTTTTGCTTAGTCAACGCCACCTCATCCGCCTTGGAATCGGCTTCCTGCGCCTGTACCAACTCCCATAGAGTTGGGATATGATCCTGACATCTCCCTGCTCTTGGGATTTGACGCCTGGACCAGTCCCACGAGACTAGTAAAGAATAAAAATATCATTCTTTTTTTTTGCTTAGTCAGCGCCACCTCATCCGCCTTGGAATCGGCTTCCAGCACCCGTACCAACTCCCACAGAGTTGGGATATGATCCTGATGTCTACCTACTTCTGGGATTTGACACCTGCACCAGTCCCATGAGACTAGTAAAGAATAAAAATATCATTCTTTTTCTTCTTTTTTTGCTTAGTCAGCGCCACCTTATACGCCCTGGAATCGTCTTTCGGCGCCCGTACCAACTCCCACAGAGTTGGGATATGATCCTGACGTCTCCCTGCTCCTGGGATTTGACATCTGTACTAGTCCCACAGGACTCGTAAAAAATTAAAAAAAAAAAAGCAATACTATCTTTTTTTCTTTTTTTCTTTTTTGCTTTGGGGCATCACTGCCTTGATCATCCTCGGGACTGATCATCCTTGGGATCGATCCTCCTTGAGAACGATCATCGTCGGGACCGATCCTCCTAGCGATTGTGCTGAAATCATCCTCAGGACCAATCCTCCTCGGGACCGATTCTCCTCGGGATCAATCCTCCTCGGGACCAATCCTCCTCAAGACTGATCCTCCTCGGGACCAATCCTCCTCGGGATCAATCCTCCTCGGGACCAATCTTCCTCGGGACCAATCCTCCTCGAGACCAATCCTCCTTGGGACTTGGCTGAAATCATCAATCGCTAGTCCTCCTCGGGACTTTGCTGAAATCATCAATAGCTAATGTATGCGCACATACTTTCCTTATTCTTGCCTCGTTTTGATCAATTACATAATCTTCTTGGTCTTTCTCTCATAGGCCATGCTGGCTCATCCTCCAAACACAGTCAGCGCCCTATGGGTAGTCCCCCAGTGCTTGTTCAGGAGAATGAGGAACCGATATCCAAATATGAGGCAGAAGAAAGTAAAGGAAATGATGTTAATGAGGACCATGCTAATGACTCTGGCCTTATCAGGTTTGGAGCTGACGTGCTATATCGCAGCCTCAGCTCGAGTAGGACGACGTCAGTAGCTGCAGTCTCTCCTAGTACTTCCCTTAGATCATGCTCGACTGAGAGGAGTGAGACTTTGATTTCTCTTGCTAGTGTATGTTTTATTCTATGCATATCTTTTTCTAATGTGAAGTGATCGATTTATCTCTTCCAAGTGAGTCCCCTGGGCGTTAATGTCCTCTTACTCCTGGTGTTGGGGACGCTACTACTGATATTCTCTTTGCAAGGAAAGAGACTCATATTGCCCGGTACCTTCGAATCCGATCGTAGATGTACCCCCGGGATCCTCGATCCCTAGTGAGAAGGGCGTTCCTGCTGTTGACGCCTCTAGTGAGAGTGGTCAGTGTCATGATTCTAATGATGATGGACTCTTGGATCCGGGAAGTGTGGATGCTTATGCTGATCCACTACTACCTCCCATTGAAGCGGGGACTCGCTTCATGTTCGTAAGGAAGATCTACATCCCCTCCGACTACGGCTCTATTCTTCAGAGGATCATTGATTGTTATAATGATCCTAGCATTGAGATATCCTTTTCCAGTCCTTCAAGCATTTTTCTACTTAGCTGTATGTTCACTGGTTGGACATCTTCAGGAGACAGAGCTCTCTGCTCTTACCGTGGAGGATCTCCATGATATGCGGAAGGAGATAGAGGATTCCTTAGAAGCCGGGATGAAGCAAGATTGGTTGATGGCACATTTAGACGACATGGAGGAAGCCTTGTGGCACCTCACATGTTATTGAGAGCTGAAGGTTTCTCTTATTACCTGTCAAGACTTAGAGTCCCGTGTAGCCAATCACGAAGCTAAGATTGAGGCATTGCGCGCCTAGCTGTTAGGAGAAGTAAAAGAGCTATCTACTGTTAAAGCCAGATTGAGAGGTGGTGATGGTAAACTTTTTACCGTACGTTCTTGGCTTAAGAATAGCAAGTTCAGTCATGGTTCTTTATTGGTAGACCTTCTAGAAGTGCCTACCACATCGGATTAATGTAGATTGCTGGGTAGCAACATAGATATCTATATTGTCAGTGTTCTTTTTTTTTTAGTATTTGACATTATGCATGTAGTTAGAAACTCATATTGGTAATGAAAGAACTATAAATTATCCCTATGAACTTGAGCATAAATGGAAATGAAATAGACTAGTCTAGTAAATGATACAACGTTTACTCTTGATTAGAGTAATTGCCATATGGCGAAGTAGACTTCCCCTTAGACTTCCATGCAACATCGCCCTTTAAGGCCATTGTACGTCCAATAGCCTTGCTGACTCATAAAGACGAGTGAATGTATCTATCTTCAGATTCTCCAGCACTAGACGGAAGTCCTTCATCATTTCGTCGATGCACATCTGTACTAGGTTGTCTGATGTGGCTGTCTCACTGCAGTCAGTTGCAAGGTCATGGAATCGCCTCACATATGGCTCAAGCCCTTCATCTGATTTTTGCTTTTCTTTACCCAAGTCCATGAGGGTTAAACGTTCCTCCACAATGAAGAACTTTCACAGGAAAGCTATTTTCATTGCCTCCCAGTTAAGGATAGATTCGTGGAGAATATGATCATACCAAGTGTAGGCACGATCAGTAAGAGATCGGGAGAACTCCCTAAGTTTCAGTTCATCATCACCTGCAAATGCTCCCATAGCACCGGAGAACTTGGTCACATGTTCTTTTGCATTGCATGTTCGTTTGTTGTACTGTGCCATGAAGAATGGTACTACATACCCTACAGGATATGGCTTCTCCATGATTGTCATCGGGTATGGAGGTCTGTTGTCGATGCTATACTCAATAGGCTTCTCCTTCTCCTTCTGCATGAGACTCATGAACTACTCTCGAGTCATGAAGCCACTATTGTTCATAGAGTCTGATTGAGGCGCATTAACTGGAGTAGTCACAGGAGTTACCACAGGTGTTGTAGGTGGTGTTCTCTCCACCGTTGGTTCTGTTGGTGGTGTGGGGATGTGACTCTCCCGTGTGATCACCATTTGCAACAGGTCCATTATCTTTGCATGTGCTTCCTCCTTATTCATCTTTCTTCTCATCATCTCCATCTGATCATTATGATCATCAGGATAGTAATCTGCATCATGTTCTTCTTCCAGCTCTTGCAGGTCGTCTGAAAGATCTGCTTCTCATTTCTCCTCCTCAACAGGAGGAGATGATGCTCCTACTTGTTCCATGGCCTTTGCTTTTCTCTTGTCTTTCCATTCTTCTAATAATGATTAGTAGGTAGGAGACCTCGTCCCCAGTGGAGTCGCCAATGTTTCATGGGTGTTTTTGTGAATAGTCACCAAAGTATAATATTACTAATCAACGTGAACCTAAATAAACGAGTGACCGTATCCCGTCTCTAGAAGAACTAAAGAGTCAAACTGGTGGACCGTCTAACACCGGTCGAACCAGGC
>JAUPMG010023110.1:0-15044 GCA_031762675.1 Pachysandra terminalis | reverse complement strand
GAATCGACTCAGAAACACCATCCTTCCATGCGTTGAACTCGAATGATTTCTTGTTAACCACCAAGAATCTCCTCTCCATTTTATCCTATTACTACTTCCCCAATCTAGGGTTTTCATTCGCTAGATCTTTCAGAAACACCATCACCTCCTCACAGAGAAAGCCTCCTTCGTTGCACCTCCGTGAAAAGAGAACTCTCCCTACCTGTAACATTCTTTGTGACAAATCTTTTCTTAAATACCACAGAAAACTCTCCCAACGCCTAACAATCCTTGGTTGCCCTCAAAACAACCACCGGGACTGAATTTCGTTGAAGCTTAGGGAGGGAGCACCAAAGGGGACTTGTAGGATGATTTACTTATTTTTCCAATCCTTTAAAGAATTTTAGGTGAATTCTTTCTACAAATTTTCTTAGTAGTTAAAGCCCAATTAGTCTTCATGGCCTTAATTTTAACGATGATGACTGAGACAGGATTGCCTTTATCTTAGCTTTCCTGTTCCTATCACTTCAAATGAACTATAAATTCATGATCCAACATTATCAGTAACCACCTTCCTTAACTTCCCAAAACATTGCACTTCATTGAGATCGAAGCTCACAAATGTCTTACAAAATGGCCTAAGCCAACTCCATCATATGAAAATAATGTTACCAAATTGCCCAAGCTACATTGTGATGAATGATTAGGTGATAATCACAAAGTTTATTTCAATGTTTTAAAAGACTTGTGGGGCTTACACCTTAGGCAAGGTTTAAGGAACAGGCCTTAAGGCTTGATGTTGCTACCTTATAGCACGAGGCTCACACTTCATGCCTTGAGGCTTGCCTTATGCTTAAGGCTTGTGACTCATACAATAAGTAGAAGTAAAGTTTTTTCCACAGAATGGAGATTAAAACCATTCACCTGTATGTTTTAAACTTATAATTCATATAAACAACAACCACCACCAAATGCCTTATCCCAACTGGTCGTGGTCGGCAATATGAATCTTGTTCTTCCATTTTGTCAAAAAGCATATCTTCAGTCAGATTACGAGTATCCAAATCCTTTTTGATTAAGTCTATCTAGTTCTTTTTGGTCGTCCTCTTGCATTCTTAGATCCTTCAATCAGTACCCTTTAACAACTCCTCACAATATCACCCCCCCCAAGGACTTTTATACATGCCTGAACAATCTTAAAGTACTTTTCTTGTTTGTTCCCCTTCTACATTTTTCTTTTTTGTGTTATTCTATAAGTTATGTATTTATTTATCCAATGAAATATGCATGCTCAAGAGGCTTAAGCCTCACACCTTAAGACTTGCAAGTCGCACTTTAGTCAAGTAAAACACCCTGCTTTGTGCATTAGCATTTGATAACATTGGTTTAGTTTTATCAGATAAGCCCTTAATGAACACCAGCTCTACCAATCAATCAATGGAAGAACTGATACTCATTGACAAACGGAAGATTATCTATTTTTACATTATATATAAAGGGAAAGTGTCTTGAAAAGCATACCAAGATTTTGCTAACCTTCAGTACAATAGACCATTTAATATACTAAAGGGCAATAGTGTTTTTTCCTTTGTTGTTTTGATTAACTATTTATTGAAAAGATGGCAACTGCTTAACTTGTTTCACTCAATTTTTACTTTCGTGAAGCAAGTGCCACCTACTAGTAAATCACTAACAAAAACAAGAGTAATGACCATAGGATTTGACAGTTATTATCTTCATATGAAAATCATTGCTTGTGCAATAGTTAATGAGGATGGCTCAGCTCATGACCGCGTTACTAGTTACTCTTTACCTTCTAGAGTTGGAAGCTAGTGGAAATGCTAAGTCAAAGAAATGCCTGAACTATGGAGAAGCAGAGTCACAGCTCTTGAGCTCAATTTTCTCTATGTTTTTGCCTCTACGTATTTTCATGCACTTCTATTTGAAAAGTAAAACACATTAACAAGATTTGTTCTTCCAACAGAGTCCTACTTCGATGTTAGAGCAAGGCAGGACATTTAATTTGAAAAAAAAAATTCTTATGTGGATGGTACACAGTCTTCATGTGCTTCACAGTCGTTATCATTGAAAAATTGAAGACGGGTTTTACAAATTCGCAAGTTTTAAGCTTCCAACTCTTTTATCATATTGGGTCATACTAGCAATGTGTTTTCTTAAGTCATCTAAATTCCCAAAAGTGTCACCTGATCACATGAAGTATTTGTATCACGCATGGGTCTCAATGTGATTAATGGTGGTAGGACCAGGATTTGGGAAGGTGGTTAAATTGATGCTGGAATACTATTATATCGACTGTGAATATTAGCGCTTTTACATAAATTTCACTGTCAGCCATGCTTTGTGAGAAGGAAAAACGAATGGTGTTGTTCGGAGTCTAGTCTTGCACAGATCTTTGTTGGATACATCAGTGCAGAATTGATTCTTTGTGTTGTATTTTCATCTCGAATTCTTTCTATATCCTTATGGCCTTTCAAAATTATCGTGGGTACCAATAGGGTTCTGCGGATAGCACTTTCGGAGTGGGGTCGTTGTTCAGGATGGAACTTTTCCATTGGAATTTCTTTGGGTATGACTAGGAGTCTAGTGATGGGACCTAATATTCTCCTTGGTTTTGGGTTGGATTTGAGACTCAAAATAAGGTCTAGGTTTCAAACCTTTTGGTATCTTGTCATTTTCATTTTAGTGAATGCTTGCTCTGTTGGTCTCTCCCTAAAGACGTAGTCACTTAGTAACAAACCTCATATGTATGTCTCTGATATGTGTTATCTTCTTTCTCGTTCTATCTAGGTTTCCAACTTTTCATGATTTCTTCAACATTTCACCCTATGGTCGCAGCTGTTGCAACTTGCAACACTTTGGAGCATCTTAGATATGGGTTAGGTTTTAAAGAGGAGTTTTAGGTTGCTGTAAATTCTGGCCATAAGCCTTAAGTCGGATTTTATGGTGCTTTGCAGTGGAAGATAAATCCTTAGGGCTGTTAGTTGAAGAACAGTAAAGGAATGGTTCTAGTTATGCTTTGTAGATGGAACACTTTAGTGTTGAACAATGATTTTTGGTTTGTTCTATGACTGAACTCTGGTTGAAATAAAAGAACATGTCAGGAGCAGTAGTTTGTTTAGAATAGTTTGGAAGATACTCTGATCCGCCAAGGCTTATGTAATCTAAGTAAAGACTCATGAATACTTTCACTCTACTTCAAATTTACTTATGATTGTGAAATCTTCCAAGAATCGATTTTGAATCTCACTTGGAAAAAGTGATGTTCCTAATGCTTTTCATGAAATTAATTTCTATAATTATTTGAAGAAGTGGAGTTTCTAATACGAACATAACTCTCTTTTTCTTCTGGACGCTTCCATCAAAGAGATGCTAAATAAAAGGGCTGCATCGATGTTTTGATGCAGTGTTCAGATCATGGTTAATCTCATAAAAGTATGATGCCTTTGGTATTTTCGAAGATTGTGCTAGATGCATGTGCTGTCCTCTTGGAAATTTCCTGTTTATGTAATTAGGGGTTATTTTTTGGAATAGATCTATTTCTAAGGAAATCTGGGACCGGGTCCTTAAAAAGGTGGAAAAGAAGTTAGTTGGGTGGAAGAAATTATTTTTTTTATTCTTAGGTGGTTTGGCAACTCTGATCAGATGTTCTTTGGCTAGCTTACCCTCTTACGTAATATCTATCTTCAGGATGCCAGTGTGTGTAGCTAAATGTATTCAAAGGATGCAAGAGAGTTTTTTAACAGGTAGAGGTTGGCAAGTTGAGTGTCCCTTGGTGAAATGGATCTTAGTGCGCTAACCAATGAAGTCTGGAAGGCAGGCTATTAGAAGAGTGAGATGGATGAACCTTTCATTTTTGGGGTGAGATGGTTTTGGAGATTCTCTTAATAGGAGAATGACGTGTAGAGGAGGGTCATTTTTAACAAATTTAGGAATTTTTTTTGGAGAGGGTGGAATTGTAGAAATGCCTTCAAGTCCTTATGGTGTTGGAATTTGGAAATGTATTATGCAGGTGCACGAGTGTTTCCATAACGAATCATATTTTTTGCGGGGAATGTAGATAAAATCAGTTTTTGAGAGAATGATTAGAGTGGCTAGGAAAGTTCTGTCAATTATGCCCTTGCTTATATTGTCTAGTTCCTTTATGAAAGAAAAGGTGGCAAGGTGATATGGAAGCCTTTGTTTATGAGAAATCTCCTTGTGGATGCTACTTGCTTCTAGCAAAGTTGGAAGAGGTGACTTGGGCGGAAGGAGAGAGGAATAGCAGGGCGTGGATTCTTGGGAAACCAAGGCAGTTCTCTTTGAAGTCTTTTTACTTATTGGTAATCAGTCAAGAACTTATGTTCCAATTTAGTTAGGAGTGTTCCTCCTAGAGTTGAGGTATTTGCTTGGTACCCGCTTTTTTGACAAATTACTAGTGGGAGATGGGCTGATAAAAAGGGGATGATGTGTCATACTAGATGTTTCTTGTGCAAATCCGATTCTCAATCTCGGAGCAATTTTATGTGCTTTGTGGTATGTCAAGAGACGTATTGGTTTTTTCCACTCTTTATGAGGGGTTTCTTGGGTGTTGGTCACGGATCCTTGTGCCTTATTTTCGTGTCAGGAACCTGATCATTTCGTATAAATGGAAATACTATTTGGAAAATGATTTCTTTTTAAATTTTCTTGGGCATTTGTAAAAGAAAAAAAAATCCTAGAATATATAACTGTGTCACGCACACTCTCCCGGTGTTCTATTGCAAAATCGATCGTACTATTGAAAAATTTTGAGCAATTGTAAAAAAGAAAATATTGCTATGGAGATCTTCCTACAGGTAAATAAATAAATAAAATCCTGAAAAATTTCACCATTTTTTGTTGAAATTTAGAAGCCCGTCCTCAAGACCATTTTCTTGAAAGTTAAAAACATGTTCTCAGGTATTATTGTGTATGTGTATGATATTGTTTTAGCTTGGATTAAGATTTTAAATTTCAGCCCAAACCGATAGAACTTGGCCAAATTTTGTTGGATTTGAAGGTGGCTGATACGAACCTATAGGTAAAGGTATCAACCAATACTTGTCAAATTTCCTCTATTTCTTAATGGCTCCGGCCAATACCCAATACCAAGGTTTAAAGTATCAGTTTTTGATCGGGAATCTGCCCCCTCCAAAAGCGATACTAGTTGGAACATATTGGCCTATATGAATCGGGAAAATAGAGGCTAATGGTAAAGGTATTGGCTGACACCTTAACCAATAGGTACGTATCGGCCACCCTCAAAACCGATATGACTTGGTGGAGTCATATGGATTTTGGCCAATACTTGAAACCTTGCTCAATACATATTGACCAATTTGTACCAATGGTATCATTTTTGAAGGGGGTGATACCCAATCCAGAAACGATACTTTAGACCTTGGCTTGGACTGATGTCATTGTGAGGGGGTGATACCCAATCCAGAAACGATACTTTAGACCTTGGCTTGGACTGATGTCATTGTGATTAAGTGGCTTGATGGAGCATCTTTATCACCATTTTCATACAAAGGACGTGGGACAATTATGCTCTTGGGAATAGAAATGGTAAAATCCAAGGAATGCATCCACTTTTCCCAAGAGAAGTATGTAGTTGTGTTATGTTATCGATCTACTTGAGGAGAATTAGTTGTTGCAAAACTAGTCCTCACTCTTAAGAACCAGAATTGTAAATTAGTAAAGGGAGAGTTGTTTGATGATCCTATCCAATGGTGTAGACTAGTTGGTATGCTTGTTTATTTAATAGTAATTCGGCTTAATCTTTTCTTCACTGTTAGTGTTTTAGTTAGGTTATGCATTATCATTGAGTATCACACTGGGGTTTCGTCGTATGTACCATGAGAAATCCAGGACAACAACTTTTATAGCCTAACAACCATACAACCATTTGTTGTCACTTGTTCATGAGACAGTAATGAACGAGATTGCATCATCTTGAACCAAAGAAGCATTATTCTCGTACACTTATATTACCTAATCCACTGGGAATGCATCCTTTTTTCATTTTTATATGGCATTACTCATATCTTGGAGTGATAAGAACTTTAACAGATATGTTGATCGAATTGCTAATGCAAAATGGGAGCTAAAAGAGCTTGGACTGGAGCATAATGGGTATGTCTCCTTAGAATATTCTTTTTAGTTATGATGGCATTATTAAATTCATCTAAATCTTGATCTTGCTAATATTAGTATTTAGATATGTGCTGAAGGTATTATAAACTGCTCTTCTTTACTTCAGCATTAACTTCTTTTAAAATATCATATCTCCTCAATTTTATCATTAATTTTAGTGATTTTCCTGTCATCTGCAGCAATCTAAGAAACATGCAAGCCACCATTTCTGTCGTTTACTTTTTAATGATGATGATTTTCTAATGTGAAGTCCAACAGAATAATTTGTAAATGCATATTTTAGTCCAATTTATGCATAAAATCATAAGACTTTCAAAGCATTTTGCACTTGTATGTGTGCCATTCATGAATTTATACCTCAGCATATAAAAGCAATCCTTACCATGTCACAGCGAGTACTCCAACATGATACTACCACATGTATAAGCAAATACATGTACCTTAAACAAACATGCACATAAGAAAGTTAAGTCTTTCTTCATCCAACTTCCACTTCTTACAATCCTTTTTACCAGAATTAAATTTATTTTATTGATTAGTATTGTTCTCTTATGTGTCTTTATTATTTTGTGTTGTGCAACTTTGCAGGAGCAAGCTTGTCGTATCATATTATGACTTAATGACACACAAGTGAATGCTAGCTTCCGCTAGCCATAATTTACTATATCATTTTCACTCTTTTCTCTTCTTATATGGTCTTCTTCATCTTCTTCCTTGACAATTCTCCTTGTTAACTTGGTAGTCGAGTAGGGAGTCTAGGGACCCAATATTTCCTTTGTTGGTTGCTGGTATCATCACAAGCATAATGTGCTGACACTAGTCTATCAGGCCTTTGGACAATTTCAGCATTATACTTCTGTTTAAGTTCATTAAGAATCTGTTACTGGATAGAATTTGATTTTTTAGGATATTTATGAGTTTTTTACGAGATTTTGTGAACAAAATTTTAAGAAGTTTTTACAAAATTATAATTTTCCAGGAATTATAGAGATTCCAATTTGATTTTTTGATAAAGCATCATGACCGTTTTTCTCGCAAAACTTTTTTTCATCACACTTGTGTATATCTTATTCCCAATGTTTTAAAAATCATGTGGTTTACAATTTGAATCATATGATTCAAATCAAATCACATGAAAAATGAGCACATTAAAGTTGCAAATATTATCTAATAATATGATTCAAAATTGAATTGTAAGATTCTAATCCGAAATTGCTCGACTCGTACGAATTGTAATCCAACCAGCAACCAAAACTTGTTCAAACCATGTGCCCTGTTTCACATTTGTTAACTTTTTGACTTTCGTTGGGAATTTTCCTCATGTTAGTAATTCAACAAAGATCTACCCCGCTTATAATTGGCTTTCGTCTTAAAATTCAATTCTACAAGAGAGTGTTTGTAGGATTTGACGTTGTCTTCTTTTCTACAAAACCTATGCCTAAAATATTAAGTCTCACACTAAACCATCAAGTGACATGAGGTTTGTTTCAGAAACATTCAATGGTTGAGATGCATCATTTGGAGCCAACCTTTGCATGAGTCATACAAGCAAAACATTTACCTACTTTAATTGTTCTGTTTTATGGGGATTTCTTTGCAAGTTAGTAGTTACAATATCAATATATATTTATTTTGTGATGGTGATCTAGTTTGTATGAGGTACATATGTGAAATCTTCCCAGAATCAACCTTTCAATGATTGTCTAAAGCTCGTTTTTTATGTCTCAGATTTTTGTACTTGAGGACCTAGCTTTCTTCGAGGATGGAGAAAATGTGGAGTTTAGAAGGAATATTCCAGTCAAATTCCTCCTGCCCTCCTCCCTTTTATATTTTAAAAAAAATTCAGTAGCATTTTTGGAGTGTCAATATTGCATTTGACAAAGTATATATATGAAAGTGATGGACAGAATTCATTAGATAGAAATCAGAGAGTGACAAACATGTGCTTGAGATGATAATAGGGGTTGATAACCAGTATGGTGGATTCTCATTCCGGACACATAAACCTATCTCGGACTGCCTTTTGAGTGATCCATTGCACCACCTCGTTATGTTCCCTGCTAATATGTTGAGAGGAGTTGTTAGAGAACTCTGTTGCCGCTTGCCTTACGTCTTCCTTAATAATGTCAATTTCATGCCTCACTTTGATAGGACCAATACACTTGCGATACAAGTCTTTGAGTCGCTTAGAACGGATACTTCTAAAGCAATTATATCCTTTTCAACAGCCAGCACTCACATATTAGAGCATTTGAAGCGTTTGAAATCAGACTACAGAATCCTTTCAGCATCTTATATATGGACCTGCAGATGATCATTCCTATAGCGCCCTCTTCAGTGGTTGATTCTCACCCTGCATCTACGTGTATATGATATTCTGCTTCCATGCAGGAGATGCATCAGCTTGCCTCTTGTTCATTGATTGAGGTTGAGTACAGTTAAAGAGAGTTTGCTGACTGTTTTTGGTGTCTTGCCAAAATCTACCTAATCTTGCTGCAAGATGAAGAAAACTATTCAAAATTTGTTGAAACACAAAGCTATTCCTTTCATTCCATAAAAACCAGCATAGAATCGAGACTAAGGGTAGCACCTCTTTATGGGTTTCGAAGTTCTTGTGCTTGTGATATAGTTGTCAGCCACCCTCCAACGGATGTTTCAGAATTTGGGTCTACCCTTAGTCCCACTGGAGACAGAAGCCATACCATCCTCGCAAAATCACAATCTTGCAGCAGATGGGTCCACATCTCCTTTGCTTACAGCACCTTGGGCATGTTTTATCTTGAATTAACCTTTGGGTAGCCCCAAGACTGGAAGAATCCATACATCATTCCACAAAGATATTGATTTTTGATAAGCACTTTAGAGACTACAAAAGTCTCCACATTCTTCTTGACGAGTTCAAGCTCAACATCTCACCCGACCTTGATGCCGATTTACAAATCCCAACTCATTTTCTGTTACGTAAGCTGATTTCACCATAAAACACCATTAGACGTGTTATGCTAACTTATCTTATTTTCTGCCCCAAAACAGCTGATAGGGATAGAAAGTATTCATTCAACATTGTGTGGGATGAGTAGCTCTACTAGGTTCATGTCTTTTCCATTGCCTGGTCATCGGATCAATCATTTTACAAATCCTCTCCAAAGTGCATGATGGAGGTTTTGGAGATCTGCAGAATCCAAGGGTCTACCCATATTCTTATTGACTCCCCACTGCCTACTATCTATCTAACTCCTTGTCTGAGGATAGTCCAACCTGGTAGACTTTTCTAGGCCCGTGGAGGATTTTAACCCTATTTAACATCCCAGAAGGTGTCGTGGGGGAAATACCTACCTTTTGGGATTCTAACATGCGAGAGGAATGATTCGTTAATAGACCTTCCCTTGCTTTGCTAGCATGGCCTATTAAAAGTTACTAAGTCCCTCAATTCCACACTACCCTTGTCTTATTCGTTGCAGAGTCACTTTGAACTGACCCAATGGATCTTTTTCTCTTCCTATTTTTGTCCCCAGTAAAATTAGAAATTAAGGAGTTAGGCTCACGAATTCTTGTTTTCTTTTGTATTATATATAAATCTCCTTAATCAAAAGAAGAAGAATTAGGCTCATGACGGAGTAATAAAAGTAGCTTAAAACACAACATTGAGTATTTTGGGATAACTGTGGCAACTGCTTTGATAAGGACTCGCTTTCCTGCTGAGGATAACAATGTTTTTCCACCCTTTCTATTGTTTCCATATCCTTTCTCGAATATTAGTAAAAAGATCCCTTTCAGCTCCCTTCAGACATTTCCGGGTACTTCTCATGGTCATGTGTAAATTTTAATTCTACGGAAGCACCATGGGGTAATATTGTTGAAGAACAAGGCTAACTTTTCGAAGTTACTCTTCTATGCAGATGTTTTCTCATAGATTGGAAGGATAATCAATAAGCAGTGGCATTCATCTATAGAAGCTTTCACAAAAATGATGCTAGCTCAGTTAATGCCTAGGCTCAACTCGCATGAGCCGAGCTTGAGCTCAATAATTAGGCTCACAAGCCGAACCCAATTTTGAAGAAAAACTCATTTCCTTACCAAGCTTGGGTGGGATCAGCTTGGTTGAAGCTCGCTCACTTATTTTATTATAAAATGTATTTATAATTTTATATTACTCATAAAGTGAAAATTGAAATAATATTGTTAAATTTTGAAACTAATATATTGTATTGTGTAGTTTTTTATTTCTTTTTTGATGTTACTTGTCTCTAGTTCTTGGACTTTGTAGATTTATAATTAACAGGCTTTGAGCCCATGTGGCCCTAAAACATTATTGGACCAAGCTGAGCTTTTAACGAAGATGTTACCAACTTACCGCTCACAAGAGTCTCTCTTTTCTTCTTCATTCTCAACAAGAATGCATTAACATAACTGCCCTTCAAAAGGGAAGGGTGCTAACATAATTTTTTTTTTTTTTTTGGTGGGTGGGCGACGGTGGGGTGAGTTTTCTCCTCTTCTTGCTCTTTTTGTTTTATTTCACGAAGTGACATATATATATATATATAAGAAAAGGAGGAGAATGTACAAAGGTCGAGGGATCCCAAGGAATCCCTAGAAAAGACAAAGAAAACTACTCACGCGCTGAAGGAGCATAAAAAACAAGAAGACAAAACTACGCATGAATCCCAATCCCACATCTCTCAACATGTCCTCTGTGGGGATGCTTGAAAAAAGTTGGACTGATGAACACCACCCTTAGCTAGTTTATCGGTCAGATTGTTTGCAGAACTAGGCACATGGGTGAACAAGGTGTTCAATCCAAGTGCTAATGAGTGCACCAAACGAACTGGGTGAGTATACTGCCAGGTATAATCACAAGAAAAACCAACACAAGAAATAACTATGAACGAGTCTCCTTTAATCCCTAGCTCCCTAAATCCCCTGGCAACAACTTCCTTAACGGCCTGTTATCAACGCTAGGAGCTCTGCTCGGGTGGAAACACCTGATCCAATAGGACCTGAGGAATACTGAACTATCAAGCCCGTATGGTCTGAAAACTCCACCCACTCTAGATAAAACCGGTTTCCCCAAACTACACCAATCAAAATTGAGCTTGACAGTCCCAACCTCAGGAGCGGCCCAAACATGATGAATCCTAGGATGAAGTGATGAAGAAACAGCTAGAGTCATCCACTGCCATCTCTATGCTCGAGATACCTCTGAACTCCGAATGGTGGGAGGACCAAGATGCACAGATAGCATAACTGAGTCGATCGGATCAATGAGACTCTCCCTGTGATCTTCAAAGATCCTCATGTTGCACTCTCTTCAGATAACCCATAAGACAGCATAAATCAGAATGCCATATAAAATCCTGCCTCTCTGTCCTAACCATAGGAACCTCCATTGGTGGAGATGGTTCCTAACCTCATGAGGGAAGACCCAACACAACCTCATTCAACCCTAAGAAGAAATGCTAGATTAATCAGGCTACCACATAGTCAAGAACTGGTGATCAACCAATTCTCCTTCTCTGAGGCACATAGCAAAAACCTGGGGCGACAGGGCCATAAAGGGCCACCACCTCCTTTGAAGCATATCATGGGTGTTGATCCTGTAAAGAACCGTGGTCCAAACAAAGGCCTTAACTCTAGGGGGCTTGAGGTCTCCATAATCTATGAGAAGGGGAAGGGGCTTCTGGATGACCACTATTTGGACGGATGACTTGGAAGAAAGAACTTGTTGAAAACGTTACTTTTGGGTTGGGAATCCAAATACGGAAGTCTGTGATGGAAGGATCAACAAAAACATCATTAAGCAAAGCAAGCAACGATCCTAGCTCCTCTATATCTGCCGGACGCAAATTGCGATGAAAAGGAAGGTTCCAACTGAGAATTCCGTTGGACCAAGAAAGGATATCAGCCACTGATACTTGTTTGACGGATGAAAGTCTATACAAACGAGGGAAAGAAGTGGAGAGGGCATCAGTTCCCCACTATACACCATGCCAAAAAAGAGATATGGACTCCACTGTCCCAACTAAACCTAATCCAAGGATAGAAAATTGGAGCCAAGGAGGAGAGGGCTTTCCAAGGGCATGTACTATGTATTCTTTCCCTCTGGTTTATGTCCCATCTATTGCTATGCATCCCATACTCGCAATGACCTTTCTCCATAGACTTTCTCTCCATTCCAAAGCCATTTCCCTAGAAGTGCCGAATTACGAGCTAGTGTGTTACCCAAGTTCAGCCCACCCTTTTTCTTTTCTCTGCATACTACTTCCCACTTGACCAGGTGATCTTTCTTATGCCCCCCACCTTCCCAAAAAAAATCTCTTTGAAGTTTTTCAATTGTTTTGGCTATCTTGCTTGGAAGCTTAAAGATGGACAGGTAATAGGTAGGCAGGTTGGACAGCGAAGCTTGAATGAGTGTGATTCTACCCCCCAGGGACAAGTAGCTCCTTTTCCAACAAGCATGCCTCCTCTTCCTGGTCTATCTTCAACAGTATTGCGCTAGCAAACCCCCCCCCAAAAGGTCCAAAGAATTCTAATGAACATGAGCCTTATTCAAGGTTTACGGCCGCAATATGAGAATGAGAAATCTTGGCTTGGCTTGGCTTGCTCCTTCAGAATCAAGAATTGACTGACAATTCATAGATCTACAGTGTGTTAACTTCTGTCCTTCTTTCTTCAGCAAGCTACTACATCAAAATGGAATTAAGTAGGCTGAACTTTAGCATACTTTTGTAATAGGATTTCTTTTTCTTTTTTATTTGATTTTCTAGAAAACTTATTGGATGTTCAATATAAGATATGAAGTAGAGTTCTTGTAGTGATTCTAGGTTAGCTGCTCAATTTCTGTATCGAGTCGATAGTTGTATGTAATTTTTTTTATTTAGAAGTTTCAAATAGAAACTAATGAAAATATTAATGCTACGAGGGAAAGGAAAAAATCATCAATTTCTGATGGGTTCCTTTTTGGGATACCCAAAAGCAGAAACATTTTGAAGGTGAAAGCATATGGAAATTTTGAAACATGGTGATGAGGTTGATGCAAGAAAAGACCTGGCGGAATTTTTTGATTTGATATGAGAGAAGGTACTGATCCATAGAAAGTGCTTTGATTATGCAACTAATTTGTTGGAGCTTGTTGAGTGATCAGTTGATTGCTCTAATACAGATGAGTCACCGTTCTTACTGGGTTCAGAGACAGTTGATGTCACGACCCGAAATATTGAACTCTGGATTATGACGAATCATGTACAAACCAAACAGATATCTGGAATCAAACCATTCATATCCTGTTTAACGGTTACATCAGAGTACACTATACAACGGGAATAAGAAAACTAAAAATTTACATGCTAATGAAATATCTATAACTTATAAACAGCTAAAACAATACAATTTGTTTATATATATTTATTTATTATTACAACACCAAAACATAGAATATCATCTCATTTTTTACTCTCTCTCATTTCAATCTAACTCACAACAAGCAGATATGCTCCTCAACGTCCTCTCGTACTTGTGCCTCTAGCTCCTTTTCTTATTCTTCATCGTCCTCTAAAAAAAACAAAACATTTTAATGAGAGTTGAATCCCAGTAAGTAATAAACAAAACCCTACGGTAAATCAAAATAGTTTATTTAAATGTGTATCAAAAAAGAATCATATATCAAAGATTGTTAAAATATGCTTTTCTTTTTCTTTTAAATCATGTATGCACAATCATATAGTGTTACCAAATTCCATTCTCACTGATATAACATATAGCTTGCATAGTGGACCAACTTTGTAAAACTAGTGATACACAATAAGATTAGAATTTAGGCGATTAATAACATCCAAACATGTTTAACTAATAAAATATAGTGAAATATATCCGAGACGGTCTTATAGCTGTCCGGGCTACTCTATAGCTAAGGGCACGGACGCAGTGATGCCACTCTCATGTGATAGTCAGCTTACAAGCTAGACTTACTGGCCAACGGCTCACGGTAACATGTTTGTATCACAATAAGAGTCAGTCCAATCAATACACTCAAAAAGAGCCAGTATGCAAACTCATTGATCAGATGAGTCCAAGTGATCACTTGTACAAAGACCCGCGTCAGTCGCGTATGCCCGCCGGCCAGTAATCGCATCCCAGTAGAAACACATAAAATCACATTCAGATACAGATATACAGTTCATCCTCTTTCCAATTCAGTCATGTCATATTCAGTCAGTCATATCCTTTTCAGTCATACCATATCATAAGTAGTGCTTTTATAACACATCAGTTGTTATTTCATTTGCATATTATCTCATAAATTTTCATATATATACATATACTTTGGTGTCAAAATAAGATGACCAATTTAACATAAAACCACATGAAAAACCTTCCTTCGATACCTTCAAATCATTAATTAGAATCCTTAGAAAACCACCCATTTAAATCAGAAATCAAATGTTTAATATGCTGTAAAAGCTTCCTTTAATAATCTCAAATCAGTACTTAGAATCCATAGAAAATCATCTAATTAAATAAAAAATCATATGCTTTTAATATGCTGTAAAACCGTAGTCGTCGGCAAACCGTACCTTACAGAATTTCTGCAGTCAACATGTTTTCTCAACCATACTAAGTCCCATCCTTCCTTTAGTGTTTCACCTATATCCCTTTATACAATTCACTATTAAACATGTAATTTAAGTAGTATTTAAATAATTCAAAATGCCTACCTAAAACTTAACATATGCATTAGAGAACAAGTAAAATCTATTATACTTGAAACTAATAAAATAACTAAAATAGCATAAATTTTATAGATATCAATTGCTACACAAGTAATTATTTTTCTGAAATCTCATACAGGGTATATGAAATCTCTGAAATCATGGAGATAAATACAAAAACCTTCA
>JAUPMG010023099.1:0-15044 GCA_031762675.1 Pachysandra terminalis | reverse complement strand
GATTAAGTCTAATTAGTTAGGCTAATTAGGCTTCTAATCTCTCTTAGTCTGGGATCTGGGATCGGGTCGTTACATCTAATCCTCTTCCTTAATTCCATCTTGCTTCTATGTAGTGAACTGGATCCAAAAATTAATAATAATAATTAATGTGTGATTATTTAATAAAGTTAAATAAAAATTAAATGAAATTGAATCCTAACTGATGGTGACAATATGTTAGAGTAGTGTAGAAATGGGGTCAAACTGTAATTAATAAAAAGTGTGGTGATATAATGTAATTAAGTTTATTTAGTTTGGCTTAAAACTGTGTTTAGTGGGCTTGGTTCAGATCTGGACATGTGGCCCAATAACTAAGAACAAGGTTAGTTTATTAAGTTGCATTAGATTTGAATTAAGAGAGAGAGAGAGAGAGAGAGAGAGAGAGAGAGAGAGAGAGAGTTTCTAATTAGTGGGAGTTTGATTTTGGGACGATTCTTAGTGAGGAAGCTTACCTTATCAGTTTAGGTATGTATATAGGAAGTTAGAAGGGATTTAGGAATGGAGGTTAAATATAAGAGGCAATAAGGGTTGGCGTGAATAGTGTTTTTGGGGAAAGTAGATTAGGGTTTTGGTTTGGAGAGAATAAGAAGAGAAAGAAAGAGATACGAGAGGGGCGGCATATCTAGAGAGGAGTTCTGGAACCAAAGGGAAAAAGGTGAGAGAAGAGGAAGAAGAATAGAGTTTTTGCAAATTCGGAAATTTCAGCAAGAGGTAGGTTCTCCCATAGTTGCACTTCCTATTATCATTGATAATATTCACATATCTGGGCATGTAGGAATATATCTATGTGTTCATGCTTATATTATTGCATGATTATAAATTATATTTATACATGACCGCTATGTATTAAAAGCCTAGAATGATACGGTGATTTATAGTTTCTTTCCTTAATTTTTCTAGATCATCGTGTGTACATGAATGAATGTATGTATAGATCCATTAAATATGATTTACTTTCTAGTTTACATCATACCTTGGATTGATAGGATTCCAACGCTTCAAGTTTGAAGTGTTTCTGATATGTATTGTGAAAGTTATGACCAAAACAAGCTTCAGACCTCGAATTTGGGATTCTGTCCCGTGACTTGTCGGCAAGCACTGGTACTCCAGCCAACTTGCCGACAGGGACTAAAAATACACAGAGAGGGTCCGTCGGCAGGCACTGGTACTTTTACATCCCAAACGTTAGAGATTTCAAAGGAGTCCCTATGAAGTTTGAAACATGACTCTCACCCCTTTCCACATAGGAGTGGTAATCAATTCATTTCCAAACCCTGAAATTCCATTAAGGTATTAGAAAATTCTAGAAAATATATTAAATATCAAATAATTACAACAAATCAAACAAAAGACAATGGACATAAGATTACTAATGCTTTTGTCTCATGCTTCAAACAAACTCCTATAAACAAATATGGCTTAATAAGAGCTAACAACAATCTAAGGAATGCAAGCCAATAAATCCTACTTTAATAACTAAGATATTCTTTAATTATTTTTTTCAATAAAATCAGTAGCTTCTTCATAACTTTTCCCTCCCGCTTGGTCACCATAATCCATATCATCCTCCTCTATAAGTTATGAAAGTTTGGTTGCTTGAAAGCATAAGCTACACCTAGCTCAGTAAATAAACAAGTTCAACAATATTTGAGATTGAAGTAGGGACAATGCCACTCTTCAATGGTAATCCATAAATCAAATAAACAATTAATCATATGATATATGCTTAAATATGCAAGAGTTCAATTATTAATGAATGCTGTGCACCTAGCAAATATAATCACCAAGTGTGATCTAGGACAAACAATACGATATGCAACATGCATGTTGTTTAGTATTCGAATAGAGTAAGTTCCCACTGGATCCAATCATAACTATCCAAAATGTCTCACCAAGGTGAATTCCATCCCCCCATACAAGGTCATGATAGTGGATTATTCTATGTGCGTAACATAGTTTCTAGGGGCTTCGAGCTAGAGGGCACAATCCCCCCACTTATTTTTTATTAAGGGAAAATATCCAAGGCATCAGAAATGTGAAATCTCCTCAGGTAATCATACTACATTAAAATAGTTAACAGATTTTCACTCTTCCTTTGCCCATAAGACAAGGATTTGCCTAATGAGGCAAGAATCAACATAGGTTTATTGGATAGCTAGTCCCTCAAGACATAAAATTTGCTCACTTGGAACTCCTTACCACATCATGATTTCCATATCATAATAACTTTCATTATAGTCAAGATGTATGGAATCAAGGTCAATTTCATGGCATTCAGACCATCCATGGTCATGAAGCTATATAGTCAATGATATGCAGGTGAGATATGCACAGAAATTAATCAATCAAAGTATGTGTATAAGCAAGTATATTTTGAACTAATTAGCATGATCACAATGAGTTTAGGAACAATAGGTAGTCATATCAAAATATCACCTATCCAACAAATATCAAAATCACTCCTCAACATGTCATAAATGCAATTAAATCATCAAATTCAAATTCTAACATCATAGACAATCCCAAATAGTTATTTTAGAAGTGCATGTATAGTTTCAGGTCATTCGGACCACTTTTGCATTTTTCGGCATACCAAGGGTCTCCCCTAAGGCCTGCTGAGCACTGTCCTCGGGTGGTTCGATAGACCTTTCGGCATACTAAACTCCCTAGGCAGTTCGACTTAAAAGACATAATTTCTACGGTTGGTTCGGTATACCGAGGGTCTGCTTCGGTAACTTAACCAGAGACCTAAATATTTGTCTGTGGGCTTCGGCATACGTTTCGGTATATACCGAAGCACATTCGGCAGCTCAAACAAGGACCTATTTTCCCAATGCAATGAATCTCAGCCCTTGGATTAATATTCTAGCTTTTGTTGGTTTCTTTCTAATCTGATTTATTTCTATTAAGGTGTTGTTTCTGATTCTTAATTTTGATTTAGAATCCTAGCCTTAATTAACTAGTTACAATTTTAGTTTGAATTCTTTCTTGTGGAGAGTTGTTTCTAATTCCTTGGTTAGATCTCAGCCATTAACTTTATATTGAAGATTCCTACAAGATCCTAGCCACATGTCATAACTTAAGAAGTTATGATTGTGTGTGATGCACCTAGTTTCCTATAGTACAACCCACCAATATGACAGCTATTTACTAAAATTTTAAATTAACCCCTAATCTTCTATTATTTACACATTAACCCTATTGTTTTGTTTGGGTCATTACAGGTACACCGATCAGCCTACCAACAGGGACCAATTTTGGAATGGTTTGAACTAAGGTTCTTTGGCATGTTTGAAATTAAAGGATTAGTGTTATAAACTTATGATCTATTACATGCGTGTACTTATGGATGGGATACTGTGATGGCATCCAGCGGATTATTCGTGTGTATGGGCACATGGGTAGCTTCCGAAGGGTGTTATCACTAGAACTCCTACGAACTTGTGATTAGGATGCTTATGAGGGTTGTGATCGCCCCATGGTCGGGTGGACCCTAGGTCGATCGGGTAAATATGGAGTCGCCACCATTCATTGGATTAAAGGTGTGAATGGTCAGCAAGGATGTGTCAAATAATCACAAAAATAGGCCGAAAATCAAATAAGCAATGATCTAACCAGAGTTGGGTTATGAGGTTTAGTTAAGAGAGTGGGAAGGTGTTAGGCACCCACTCTCCCTCGGTTCAACCGGTTACCTGGTTCAAATTTATTTAACCTATTATTTATCAAAACAAATTAACTAAAATAATTAAATACATAAAGTTAAAAAAGGTGCGCATTAAAATTCATTAAAAATCTACTCAAATATAACCATAGATTAATTAAATTCACAAAAAAAAAAAATCATTCACAATATGCCTTCAAATCTCATAATATCATGATGTTGTGGATAGGTGACCTTCCACCGTGGGTGAAAGTCCCTAAAGGTAATGCATAGTAAGGGTGTATTCCACAATGGGTGAAAGTCCCTAAAGGAAAGGTTTGGTATAGGTGTATTCCACCATGGGTGAGAGTCCCCAAAGAAAGGTCTGGTTACAGGTGAGTTTCCACCGTGGGTGCAAGTCCCTAAACGGAATGCAAGTATACTGGTGTATTCCACCATGAGTGAAAGTCTCTTAAGGAATAAGAATGGTGACTTTCCTCCGTGAGTGCAAGTTCCTAAAAGAATAGTTACTGAAACTGGTGTATCCCACCGTGAATGCAAGTCTTTTAAGGGATAAGAATGGTGGCTTTCCTCCGTGGGTGCAAGTCCCTAAAAGAAAGGGATTACTGATATAGGTCTGTTTCCACCGTCGGTGCAAGTCCCTAAAGGAATGGACAGATGACTTCCTCTGTGGGTGAAAGTCCCTAAAAGTGTGGCGTGTTACTGGTGTATTTCACCATGAGTGAAAGTCTCTTATGGAATAGGAATGGTGTTTCTATCGTGGGTGCAAGTTCTTAAAAGGATCGGTCGTATGGCCGTGAGTTAGAATGAGCATGTGACTGGGCTAGGCCTGATCACACCTTACATTGCATTGCATCTCATTTCACTCCATGCTTGCATCATACCTTGCATTGCAGTGTATTTGTATTTGACTTGAATATGACGTATATTCATTATGAATTCTTGATTATGAATGTAATTGTGATTGGGTCACAATTTCTCGTAGCAAGGTGGGACCTTGTGGATAAGGGTGTGTTCCACCGTTGGTGAAAGGCCCTAAAGGAAAGGATTGTACATGTGACTTCCTCCATGGGTGAAAGTCCCTAAAAGAATGGTTATGTGCTGTTTGCTTGTGAACATACTGAGACTATGTGTATGATTATGTGATATGTGATTGTGTTGTTAAGGGTGTACTTCCACCGTGGGTGCAAGTCCCTGAAGGAATGGTATAGGAGACTTCCTCTGTGGGTGCAAGTCCCTAAAGGAATGGTTATATGCAAGCTATGTGATAGGTATTTATGTGGTTACTTGGTCGTAGCATGGTGGGACCATGTAGTATATGTTGTATGATGATTTTTCGTAGCATGGTGGAACCATGTAGTATTTTGTTGCGAAACATAGTTAGACTATGTGGCTGTTGTGATCTTGTTATTGTGTCACATGGTGGGACCATGTGTACACTTGTATGACTGCTTGTTCGGGACATGGTGGGACCATGTTGAATCTTCTTGAACATAATGGGATCATTTGGGTAGTCTTAATAGAGTGGGACTACATAGTGGGACTATAGAGATTGTGAACCATTGATTGTTATAACTTGATGTGGTATGATTTTTCCATGTGAATGTTGATTTTACATGATGATTGTAATATTCATGCTAGTATATGAAATGTAGTACGATGACATGATTAATACACATATGACTATGATAGTATGTGATGACTTGGAATGCATGAAATGAACTGTATTGATTTACATGCATAAACGTAGATATTGTAGTCTCGTAGGATTTCTCTACTAGGCTTCGGCTAATCCTTATCTCTACAGGTGATCTGTTCGTTTGACGTGCCTGCTTGGAGATGAGATCCTTTCAGTTTTAAGTATTTGATTTTCATTATGGTGTACTCATAGTTTTTTATTACATTGGTTTGACCCTATATGGACAGTAAACTTGTAATAAAGATTATTCAGTTTACTTTACTTTGATTGTGGGTTGTTAGCTCAGCATATTTTTAGTTGGGCTATGCTATGATTTTAATTCTAATAGACTTTCGCTGTGGTTTTATTATATTGAGACACTAATTCAACCAGGTAAGGGTTGATATTATGGCTATTATCCGTATCCACATGGTGGGTCCGAAGGTCGATTCTTTGGAATCCTCGAGGTCCCATATCTCGGATTTGGGGAGAGACACACATAATTGGGCTAGGCCTAGTTACACCTTGCATTGCATTGCACTTCATTTCACCGCATGCTTGCATCATACACTTGCATTGCATTGGACATGTGTTTGAGTTGACTGTGGTGCATTATCATTGTGACTTGCTTGAATTGATTGTGATTGTGATTGTGACTGGGTCACATTGGTCGTAGCAAGGTGGGACCTTGTGGTTGATTGGTCGTAGCATGGTGGGACCATGTGGTTATAGGTGTGTTTCCATCGTGGGTGAAAGTCCCTAAAGGAAAAGTTTGTAGAGGTGGCTTCCTCCGTGGGTGTAAGTCCCTAAAAGAATGGTTATGTGAATATTGTTGTGAACATAGTTAGAATATGTGTATGATATGTGAAATGTATTTATGTGGTTAATGGTCGTAGCAAGGTGGGACCTTGTGGTTAATGGTCGTAGCATGGTGGGACCATGTGGTGTTTGTTTGTGTTTGATTGGCAGTAGCATGGTGGAACCATGCGGTGTTTTGTTTATGTGTTTGATTAGCCATAACATGGTGGGACAATGTGGTGTTTGTTTATGTGTTTGATTGGTCGTAGCATGGTGGGACCATGTGGTGTTTTTTTATGTGATTGTTTGGTCGTAGCATGGTAGGACCATGTAGAATTTGCTGTGGAACATAGTGAGACTATGTGATTGTTGTGATCTTTGTTGTTTTGTCACATGGTGGGACCATGTGTACGCAAGTATGTTTTGTCTTGGAACATAGTGGTACCATGTAGAATCTGTTTAAACATGATGGGATCATGTGAGTAGTGTTAACATAGTAGGGCTATGGGATTTGTGAACTATTGGCTGGTTATGACTTGGTGTTGTATAGTATCCATGTGAATAGTGATTTCATATGATGATTGTATTATGGATACTAGTACGTGAGATTTAGTATGATGTTATGTTTAATTCACATTTGATTGTGATATTATATGATGAATTGAAATGCATGAAATGAATCGTATTGTTATACATGCATAAAAGTAGATATCGTCGTCTCGTTGGATTTCTCTACTAGGCTTCAGCTGATCCTTATCTCTACAGGTAATCATCTTGTTTGATCTTGGCTCGCTGGAGTGGAGGTGGTGTTTGTGATGATTTTCTTTTGAGACTACATGACTTTTATTTTATTTTAGTTTTATTTGGTTTTTCCTTATGGAAGGCAGAAAATTGTAATAGAGAATACTTTACTTTATTTGTGGGTGATAGCTTAACATGTTTCGTTGAGCTATGGTTTTAATTTTGAGAGACTACCACTGGTGTTTATATTTTGTTGAGACTCTGATTTAACCTGGTAAGAGTTGATTATGTGGTTGGTTATCCGTATCCACGTAGTGGGTCCGAAGGTCAGTTCCTTGGAATCCTTGAAATCCCGTATCTCGGATTTCGGGCATGACACATTGATTTCCTTGCTGAGATGGCTTTATCTAACACCCTATGTGAAACCATGGGTTTAGACCAATGAAAGAGACTAGTTGACTTATTTGACCATTGCTGTCTTATGTTGGGACTATGCATTATTTCACCTAAGGTGAGAAAGAACCTGTTGTTGAAATGCCTCAAGACTTGTGGTAAGATGATAAGTGAGGTAAAGTTCACCATGATGATACCCAATAACTGAATCATAAGTTTACTCTATTGGTTATTCTAATAAGTATGATTCTCTAAGGAGATTTCACATTTGTGATGCCTTGCATATTTTCCATTGATTAAAAATAAGTGGGGCGATTGTGCCCTCTACGTCGAAGCCCCTAGAAACTATGTTGCGCACATAGAATAATCCACTATCATAGCCTTGTATGGAGGGGGATGGAATTCACATTTGTGGGACATCTTGGATAGTTGTGATTGGTTCTGGTGGGAACTTACTATATTTGATTACTAAATAGCATCATTGCATTATCATGTCTTTGTTGATATTATTATGAGTATCTTGTGTATGATGCACTTGAGCTAATTATCATATAGAATTAGGAATTTAAATTCTTGAAGTTAACCATTAATACACAAACCAAAAGTGAGTTTGTGGAGAGAATGAAATATTGTTTGATGGGTGTTCATATTCATCTTTATTCTCATATTTTACAGACTCTACTATCTTTAATGATATTATTTTGTGTGTTTCTCATAACATTAGGATATGAGTAAATTCCTTGCTTTGAAGGTCTATTCACCCGGGCTTTCCATCTTATGTTTGTTGAATTCATACTTTCGGGAAAGGAATGGGAGACTAGTATGAAAGGAAGAGCTTTGGAAAAAAGGGATAAAGAACCAGAAAATTAGATGATAAGGATTATGTCATTAGATGTAGATTTTTTTCTTCCAATTTCATTTAAAGGATAATCTGTACTTTTACTTAATTATTTATTAGAACTATTGAAATTCCTTCTGCTTATGCTTTAAATATTACTTTCCACTCTTATAGGGGTATGGGGTGAGAGTTACAACTTAAATTTGGGGACTCCTTTGAGAATTCTAGGTTTATGTTGTAACAAAAGTGGTATCAGAACCTAAGTTCTAATAAAACTTAAGTAAAAGGAATTAATAATTTCATAGGGCTTAAGGCTAGGAATAAAATAAGAAACTTTAGTCATAGGACAAGAACTCATAAGAGGGTAAGGGAAATAGATACATGTAGGATGTGAGATTGTGAGGTACGATGATTGCTATTGTTTGCACCCTTACTATTGATTCCGGATAAACAATTGGGAATATGAGTACTACTATTTCTAAAAGTTTGAAAGTTGAAACTACTAGGATGAAGTCTTTGCTAGGTATACTAGATTTGCATGCCATTAAAGGATATGACAATCTAAGGCTTATAATTGTTGATTGATATAAATTCAAAATATATATATATACTTGGAACCCTAATACTAGCTAATTTCTAGAAATTTGAAGTCAATGTAGTTGCAAATACATTGAACTAAGAATTTTTTAAAAATAGATAGGAATTAGATCTTTATATAAATAAAAAGATTTAAATTAAAATATATACAAAATAACATAGTTATTATATTGTATAAAATTTATATAAATACATCAAGATACTAATTGGATCTCATTCTGGAAAAGTTACTTTAAGTTTTGACCCGGACCGAGACCCAAAACCTAGGTGAAACTAAGTGTTCATCTAACCAACCATAAAATTTGAATTGAAGTGGATTGTTATTATATTATTGACTATTATAGTGAGTAATTAAATGCTAAATTAATTAAAAATTTTAATTTCTTATTTTGGCATTCGGTAGATTAATCGGCAGACTTTCGGTAGACCGAAAATTGGTTGAAACCCTACCGAGACCCTATAATTACCAAGTTTTAAAACCCAAATTCATGTTTTCTCTCTTAGGCCTTCAGAACACTTCACTTCAGCATCCTCCAAGTATCCTTAGGGCACTCCATCTCCATCCAAACCAAATCAATCCTTTGGTAAGAGTTTTTCTTTTCTTTTCTTCAAATGCTTAGGTTAACCTAGAATCTCATCTTTAGATTTTTTTTTCTTAACTCTAGAACAACATGCCTAGAGGTAAGAAAACACAAGGACCCTCCAAGAAGACCAAAATCACTAGGGTCTCTACTTCTAGGAGACCACCATCACCCGATCCTTATGAGGAAGAAGATGTCCAATCTCCTTCCGAACACGAATCAGATGATAACCTTCACACCAAATAACCTAGCTCATACCTCAATCGGTCCATACTCCTAGAAAGACAGACTGTAGACACTCATGTGTCATCCTATAGGATCCTTGCAATCCTCCAAGCCATAGATTAGGACCCTATCTTGGATGGGGCAGATCAACTCACCAATCCATAGGCCAAGGAATGTACGATAGCATCACAGACACCAACTTAGACACCATGACTGTCACCATCACATTCTCTGGTGAGGTTAATATTATAAACCTCCAACTTGTCTCTAGCATCATGAAAGCTTTCATGAAAAATTCCTTTAGAACCATCCCAAACTTAGAGCTTTCAGAACGGCCTACTGTAACCCAAGTCCTTTGTGGACGATATGTTGGATGGACGAAAGATAATTTCCTTACTTCCACCAAACTACTTCCTTCATTCAGGATCTTGCACTCCATTTTTCTGAGAAACGTTTACCCCAGGGCTAGGAATAAGACATAACTCACTATCTTCATGGTCCAAGTCCTCTACAAGGTATCCATAGGCCAGAAACTCTGCCTTCCATCTCTCATCATTACTCACATCATTCGGTACACCCGAGGTTCCTAGAAAGGTGACCTACCTTTTCCTTGTCTCATGTGTGCTATGGCTAAGCATTGGGATTATGTCCTACCCCGCCCAAAGAACAAGAAGACCATCAAACCCTTTAGACACCTCAATCTCAACTTGATGGGACTTCCTAGATATCCACCCGACCGGCAACAACAGCAGTAACCCGACCAGCCTCCTATAGCTTCCACATCTTCTGCTCCCAGAGCATCCACTTCAGCAACACCTAGAGTTGATCATTCTCCTAGACAACATTACACCAGAAGGAACATGGACACCGATGCCAGACTTGCAGCACTGGAGAGGGCAAATGTCCAGACTATGATGGACATCACTTCATAGCTCAGGAAGAATAGAGAAGAACTTAGGAAGAACCAATAAGAAATGTCCAAGCTCCGAAAAGGTGTGGACAAGACCTTCCAGTTTCTCCAAAACTTCTTTAGTTATGGCAAGACCAGTGATGCCATACCTCTTTTAGCCTTGATGCCACCACCACCACCTTCTCCTCCTCCTACGGATACACTTTAGATGATTTAAATTTTAGATGTACTGTTTTCTTTTGATTGTAGTAAAGCACTAGTTCTTTCTTTGCAATTTAATAATTAGTTATAATTGTAGCTTGTTTATTTCCCTTCCTGTAATGTTTAATGTGCTGTAATGACAAGTTATTTCAATGAACTTGAGTTATGTTAGTCTTGTGTGCCAAGAGTTTAAATGAATGTTTTGGTTTAAAAAATGTGCATCTAATCATCAATATGAACCAGAAACATAACTCAATGAATTAAATAAAGTAATTTCGAGGACAAAATTCTTTTAAGGAGGATAGACTGTAAGAACCTGAAAAATTTAAAACAAAGTACTTTTGAAACCAAAAGGGTAAATAGTAATTTAATAGAAACTCTAAGTTTATATATTAATAACTCGGTATTATTCATATTGGAATTTAAAAGCACAAAATCAGATTTCAATAGAAGTAATTTCGAAAATATAGTAAGTGATTAAAACTGGACTTAGTCAACAATATTGACTTAGATGTCTAGGCATGAGCTGTAAAATAGTAAGACACATTAAAATAGCAAGCTAAGGTGATTCCTTTAGACCCAAGACAACTAATGCACTCAATACGTAACTTCTAAAAGCATGGCAAACTAAATAGTAACTTCGAAACCTAATTCCTAATAAGAATAGAAACCAATTCTACCAAAATAGTAGTTTCTAAATTACACTATAGCCCTACAAGCTTATACAAGCAAGAGCAACTAAGAGATTGAACTCAAGGAACCAACCAGAATTCATGGGAAACACTAAAAGAAGAGGAAGAACACCAGGAAACCTAGAAAAGGAAGAGGAATCAAACCCTAGAAGCATCCTACAGCAATATGTGAGTTTTCTTTCAAAGTCTTGTGCATTTACTTCTATTCTAATGTTATTCCATGGGGGAAATCCTTGTATGATTGTGTTAACTCTTTCCCCATGTTCGTATAAGTAAAACCCAAGAAGATTTCTAATTAAAATTGTGTATATTGTTTGGTTATGTAGAATAAGTCAGAAACCAGAAATCCTTGACTTGGAACATAAGAAACAAGGAGATACATGTGTAGACCAAACCCCAAGACCTACTGTTTGAATCCGAAGCTTTCTTAAATGGTAATAGAACTTTGGGAGAAATCCCAACTCAAATCTAGGAAGATTGAGATTCGATAGCCTACTCGGCTTACCGAATGGCCTGCTGAGTTGCACAAGTGCACAAACAGCTCACTGTCTGAGCTGCCGAGCCATATTTGGCATACCGTGAGCAGTCTGTCGAGCCCAATATTGGAGGCAATGAAAATCACAAAATTACCTATTTAGACCTTACCCGACCTACTTCCAAAGTTGAGGAACTTGATACACTTTAAGGATTTTCGGTATCCCCTAACCCTGCCGAATAGCCTGCCTAAATCCCAATGTGATCCTTTTCTAGAGGTTAGACTTTGGACACCTGTAAAACACTAAACCTAGATGACTAGTTGTGTTCCCAATTACTGGGGATGTAATAATGAAGATTTGACCTTCCACACCTAAGAACTAGACTTGTGAGACTTAGCTTGACAATATGAGATTTTGAGATGATTAGGGAATCAAATCCCTTTTTATTAGCCCTATATACCTATTATATGCATGCTTAGATGTTTTATTTGATGTATGAACTTATTAATGTGATGTTGTGACCATATAAATGATTTAGAGATACCCAGTATCCTTGATATTTGCATAAGACTATCATTGGATTGAATGCCTCATTTAATAAAGCTTAATACATATTCATACTACTTATACGATGCTCATTATGCCTAGGTAAGCACTCTTAGTAAACATATGTGGTTATGCCATTATATGCCTATATGGCTTAGATTCATGGGAATGTGCCTCATGTGCTTGGTCATTTGAATATATGCCAATGAATCATTTTGTGTACTGCATTAATTAAGGGATCTAAAATTATGAGTTGCATATTGATCTCCTTGCTAAGATGGCTTTATCTAACACTCTATGTGAAACCCATGGGTTTAGACCAATGAAAGAAACTATTTGACTTATTTGACCATTGATGTCCTATGTTGGGATTATGCATTATTTCACCCAAGGTGAGAGAGAACTTGTTGTTGGTATGCCTTAAAAGATTTGTGGTAAGATGATAGGTGAGGGAAAGTTCACCATGGATATGCCCAATAACTGAATCATACGTTCCCTCTGTTGGTTATTCTAATAAGTATGAATCCCTGAGGAGATTTCACATTTGCAATGCCTAGGATAATTTTTCTTGATCAAAAATAAGTGGGGGGATTGTGCCCTCTAGGTTGAAGCCCCTAGAAACTATGTTGTGCACACAGAATAATCCACTATCATGGCCTTGTATAGGGGTGGAATTCACATTTGTGGGACATCTTGGATATTTTTGATTGGATCTGGTGGGAACTTACTATATTTGCATACTAAATAGCACCATTGCATTATCATGTCTTTGCTGATATTATTATGAGTATCTTGTGTATGATGCACTTGATCTAATTATCATATATAATTAGGCATTTAAATTCTTGAAGTTGACCATTGATACACAAACCAAAAGTGAGTTTGAGGAGAGAATGAAATATGGTTTGATGGCTGCTCATATTCATCTTTATTCTCATATTTTAAAGATTCTAATATCCTCAATTATATTATTTTGTGTGTTTCTCATAATATTGGAATATGAGTAAATACCTTGCTTTGAAGGTCTACTCACTCGGGCTTTCCATCTTATGTTTGTTGAATTCATATTTTTCAAGAAAGGAATGGGAGACTAGTATGAATGGGAAAACTTTGGAAAAAGGGGATAAAGGACCAGAAAATTAGATGATAACACTTTTGTAATTAGATGTAGATGTTTTCTTTCAGCTTCATGTAAAGGATAATCTGTACTTTTACATAATTATTTATTATAACTATTGAAATTCCTTTCGCTTATGCTTTAAATATTAGTTTCCACTCCCATAGGGATAAGGGGTGAGAGTTACAACTTAAATTTGGGTACTCCTTTGAGATTTTCAGGTTTAGGATGTGACAGTTATTATGTTGGTATGTGCAACATGTTTAATGTTATGATTGAGAATGTTTATGTATGTGTTGAACTAGATATGCATGTGGTGCAAGGATGAGTTTGTTTGGGGAATTGAGCCCTGTGAGACCAACCTATGTATTAGATATATATAAGAATGATGATCGTATGTGTGTGTGTGTGTGTGAATAATTTGTACTGATGTTATAATTATTATTTCTTATGAATGAACATATGGTGTTAATTGCGTGAATGGAATACTAGTGGCATCTTCTTACACATTATCCATGTGTATGTGTGCATATATAGTTTCTGGAAGGGGATATCACTGGAGTTCTTTTTTGTACTTTCTTGTGTTGTGAATGTATGTGATATAGTGAATGGGTAATCGCCTAAAAAGGACTCCCTGGGTTTGAATCCCTAAATGTACGTGGAGAGCAAAGAGTTAGGGGAAATGAGCACCGTAGGTTGAAAATCTTACAAAACCATGATGTACACGTGGGAGGTGAGGGTACGTGATGTGATTAGAGTGAATGAGGTATACCAAGTAATAATTACTTGGAAAATCGGTTGATCACCGGATTTGCATTCCTTAGCATTCATAAATGGTGTGTTGCATTACTTGTGCTTGTTTATCATTTTGCATTAGCGTTCATTTATCTCATCATTCATTATGTTTTATGCATTATCTTAATATTCTATCTTCTACTCTATTGTTTTGATATTCATATGTTGATATGTTTGAATTACCAATGCATGTGTTCAAATAGAATGATTTTAATTGTTAATTGTAAATGAGAGATTACCATGTTAATGTTGTCTAGCATGAGTATATATATGTGGTTGGCTTTAGTGTTGATAGTATGAGACATGCGACCTATGGTTTCCTACTGGGCCTTAAAAGCTCACACCTATGTGTGTTATCGAAGCTAAGGTTGCTTAGAAGAATAAAGACTTTAGTTTCTGTTATTTTCTGATTTAAGTATGCTTAGATTATGTAATAGGTCATGAGTAATTGATTTTCATTAGTTTCAGTCTTGGATTAAGACAATGATGTAATAGACTTGGGTTATTTTGTGGATGGCTTGGTTTGTTTTATCTTCCACATGTTGATTATGATATTCTATTGCGTTTGGTTTCTGCATCCAAGGGGTTTGTATCCGAAGATCAAGCCTTGGAGTCCTCGTGTGACATCCACATGGCTTGAGTGATTTATTCCTATGTCAGCCTTGGCTTATTGCTTGTGTGTAATAACCCAACCAAAATATAGGACTAAATTGTAATTAATACAAGTATAGGAGTTAGTGTGTAATTAATTATGAA